>JAKSZP010015872.1:0-193748 GCA_022478985.1 Massospora cicadina | reverse complement strand
AAAATGGCACTCTGGCCAACCAGATGATGCCAAATCAAATATTACTAAATACAGCAATGAGAGATCGGACCCTCAGACATTAATTTCCAGCCAACCAGTTATGGCCAAGTTTGATGCCCCAAAGTGTATTGATAAGGATAAAAAACATGCAAATGGCGCTCTGGCCATCCAGATGCTGCCAATTCAAATAACACTAAATGCAGCAATAAGGGAGTGGACCAGACTCAAATTTCCAGCCAATCAGGTGTGGACAAACCCGATGTCCTCAAGAGTATCAACAAGGATGAAAATCCTTACAAATAGCGCTCTGGCCAACCAGATGCTGCCAAATGAGATATTACCAAAAGGGGCAATGAGGATAACCCTCGTGAATGGCGCTCTGGCCAATCAGATGCCACCAAACCCCAGTTGGCAATACTAAGGAATATGGACAAAGAGAACAGCCTGGGCTTCAAGAACAAATCAAAGCCCAAAAATAAATGCAGAAAAGTTTCAGCAACCCCAAGGGTACCCAGTCCTAGTTTAAGATTGGGCCTCAACAACAGAATCAAGGGTCTAGATTCTCAAGTTATGCCTGTCATCGAGAAGATGCCTGCAGACTCCACAGGGAACAGAACCCACTCTTCCCCCCTAAGCTCAGTATAAATCTGAGCTGGCGAAACTGTGTAAAGCAGTTTATCTTCTAATAGATACAAATAAACTTAATCAATTTGAAAATAAATTCTTGAAGTGAAAATCAGTTTATTAAGGTCTAAAGGGGAATTGCATATGGATAACAGCTCAGACTTAAACAAGGCTATCCAGTCATTGTATGCTCTCTCTGGGGGTCAAACCCTCTTTCTGAGCGCCAGCATAGTCCTGGCTGTGCCCAAACTCTCATAAAAAAGTGGTTCCCAAATAGCTGGATTAGGGACATTTCCGCAATAGGATTATCCTGCTTGTGGGCACTTACCTGGGCACTCTTGCCTAACTGCTTTGTGGCAGTGTTTAGGGTTCCCATCCGTCACATCTTAACTCTTCACAATCAGAATTGGAATCTCCCAGGTACTTGACAACGAAACTAGAAGCTCATGCTTTACTGGTCTACTAATTTTATCCTCCACTACCACTTTGGTGGCTTTTGATCTCCAGATCAGTCTCATCCTTATCAGTAGATATACCCTGGTGTCAACCTTATGAATTATGTCTTGTGCGAATCCCAAATCATGTTGACCTGAGTGAACACTTCATAATATTTTCAAATAGTTTGTGCACCTCTTTCTGCTAGTCTTCCGGCAGATCAGTGAGCTGCTCTCAATCAGCCAATAGTTTGATGATTTCAGAACTCATGCCGGCAATCTCATTTTGTCTAAATTGGCAGATTTTCCCCAGTATTGATCTTGGGAATCACTTCTTGTTTATCCCAATTCCTGGTTGTTTTCTTGTGAATAATCTCTGATATTTTTAAACAATTTGAGCACCTCCTATATCTGGCCTTTCTGACAGATCAGCGAGTTTCACTTAATCAACCAATAGGTTGATACTTTTGGCTACCCTGGCCAATAATTTCATCTCATTGAGGGTGGAATTTCCTCCATTTGGCCATTGGGTTTTTGGTCTCTTATTAGGTCTGAAACTCATAAACCAAAAAATTGATATTTTATATGTTTTATATATTTTTTTGTATTTTTCTTTTGCAATGGGACTTGCAACCTACAAAAAAGCATAGAGGTCCTTCTTTTCCCCTTCATCCAAACTGGGTCCTGGGTACTTAAACCAACTAGTTATCATGGTTCAAAATCTTATCCTCTTAATATTTAACCAACCACTTGGTTCAGTGGTCCTTTTCTAGGACTTGACCAAAATCTCATGACATAACCATTTAATGGTTCAGAGGTCCTCTGGGAGCATTGCAACTATTTTCTCTTAGGTTCAATACTTCCAATTAGTATTGACCTTCACTGTATGACAGCAGCGCTGTTTCCTTATGTATAGGCCATACTTGCTGACTTCGGGTAATTCTTAAATTAGGCTTTAATCCCCACTGGAAATTCATCCAACAGGCCCTAATTTCATCTCATATTTGGCAACTGATGCTTTTGGATCTTCGTATCTCATCAGCCAACAGTTTCGTCCAATTGTCCAGATCGTTTTTCTCCTGAAAACGATTCTCAGCCTTCATGGCTTATCCTTAATTACACAGGCCGTTCTGGCCTCGTTAGCTTCATCCAATTTCTCCTGAATTGATGAACTCGTTTCCAGTAACTTTTGATCAGTGGTTAAGTTATTAAGGCAAACGACTTCCTCCACTATCTTGGGTCAATCATTTCCTATTTTGACTGCATCTCTTCATTGGTATGGCAATCCAATTCTCCGTATTAATTGCTTCTTACTTCGTCCACTGACTCATCTAAACACTCACTCCTCAGGACTATTTACAGCAGCCCAATTTCAACCTGAGTTGATACTGCTGCTCCTTGGGACTATTTCCAACATACCCAATTTCAACCTAAGTTGGCCCCGTTGATGGTATTCATCTCAAGTAGATATCTGGTGGAACTGGTTTCATTGCAGCTCTAGATAGTTCCATATCTAGGCTGAAGTACTTTTCCCTGAACTTGAGTATCTTTGATTTGCTTCACTCGGAGCTCCACTGCTGAGCTGGGTGAATGCTACTGAATGTGATCCTCTTCACGCTCTATCTTCATTTCTTCCTTCACTAACATATTTCCAAAAATTGGAACCATCTTCATAGAACATCATTTTCTATATCCTTCAACTCAACTACCCCTATAGTGAGCACCAACTTGTAAAAATTGTCTTAAGTGGTTGATTATTGGCCATCAACCCAGTTATCTTTTTACTGCACAGGTTTTATTTCCTTGTGCACTTCGTCACATTGTATAGAATGTATTTATTGATAATAGTATGGAGACTATTATCTGTAGTTGAGATTGAACTATTATTTGGCCTAACTCTTGGCCAGTATTTCCGATTAAATACTCTTGAAGTCATACTTGTAGGGATTTGTTCCCTCCACTCTTGTCCAACTGATCTTCATTAAGATACCCCAGTGACAGTCTCTCTTGGCCCAACACACAGTCAGCAGCTATCCCTAATTGTGGTTACTTCATCTCTAGATCCCCGCTCAAATCTTTACTCTTCTTTCTAAAAGTCTTTCAATTATTGCCTTCTGCAATAATATCCTTGAGATAGAATGACACAATAGAAGCTGATAGTTTAACTATACACCAAATTAATAATATTACTGTAAAAGTACTTGTTATCTTTAAACTAAATTTTTCCAAGTTTTTTATTATAGTAAATCCTAGGGAATTATATAGTAGGGGATTCGGCTATCTAACCCATGGTTGACACCTCTTTGATGAAACGGCAGCTGTTGCCATTAATTCACCCTTTCTCGTCTTGGCAGCAATGGTCTTCCCCATTCTGGCTAGGATTCTGTCACTGGACATCCTCGAGACCTCAAACAGTTTTAGTTGGAAAAAGTGTCCCTAACGTTTTCCTCTTAATCCAAGTGAACCAACCATAATTGGCTAGCGACCTGCTAAGGTAATGGGACTATTACTCATTAAGGCAGGTCACTTCACCAACTGATCAATTCGCTAGTTGCAGTGGCATCACTCACCTCACAACTCGCTATCCATTCCCGAATCAGTCAGTGATGAAACCCAACTAATTCCAATTGGTACACCTCATAGTTAATCACTATCAGATGCCCCTATTTCATTAGCCACTCCGCCCGATGAGATTTTAGATATTCATCCAGATTGATCCCCAATGGTTTGACCAGGTGAATATCCTAAAACCCCCCAAACGTAGTTTATCTGAAACTTGAGACAACTGATTTCCAATTCACTTCGTCTTAGGAAATTATTACCTAGCGATACCAGGTAATCTAGCAGGCTGGGAATATGGGCAAAATACCAACACTATTAAAAGCACCTGAAACTGCCCCATACAAACTAGAACTCATCAAACCTCTTGAGTTCAAATATTGTATAACTTGTTAATGGTTCCATGCATATCTTACCAGACAAACTTAGTTGCACCCCTGTAATGGTACATGATTCTATTGGCAACTCTAAGTTAGTGTCAGTCATCCCACCTGAGAAATCATGACACCTAATCCGCCAGTCATTGCCACAGTAGCTCCTTCCACTCCGCTCCTCAAACCCAAAAACATATTAAAACTAAACCTAAAGTTGCCAAACACAAAAGCACTATCCCCCACTATGAGTCAGTAACTGAAATAGAGGCCAGTAGTCCCATGAAAAACATGCCACTTAGGAGGTATCTATCTCAGATGATATGTTGGCTTTGCAAGCAGCTGACGCTGAATGTATTGACCTTATGTATAAGATTGTTGCCAGTAAGGCCCCATCCTGATGGTTTTCTAAAAAGGATAGGGTGATTTAATTCCTTGATAAAGTATGGGTTTCTTACGCTTTGAGTTCCCAAATCATAAAGGATGATCATGATCTTCACTCTCAGGATATGGGAAAGTAGTCGACTGGCCAAATTTGATATCTCTCAAGGCATCAGTAAATAGTCAACTGGACGAGGAATTAAAAAATAGGAAGGCTTAAAACTGTAATTCTAATCAGGATATTCTTTAATAAGTAGGTATTGAAGAATCACTTAACGAAAGTTAACAAAACGATCTTTTGACAAAATAAGTGATGTTTACTTTAGTTAAAAAACGTATATTTATAGTAATTTGGGATTGTTATTAACGAGTTGGACTTCTAAGCTCTCTTTGTATAGAATCTTTTATCAACTGCCGTTGCGATTCTAAGTGAGATAATCTCCTAGAGAAGATTAGAAGTTGTTCATTTACATCAGAGGCTTTCACTTCAGGGGTAATTGAATATTACAACAATTGGAAACAAGTGAATAAATGACTCTTTCATCAATCAATTCATCACTGATGGAATATTTTCAGAGAGTAAAGTCAAAATCATATCTAATTTTTATCCCAATTTCTAACACCTACAATGAGTCACCCTGGCGTGAAGAAATGCATAACCTATTAAAGAGTGTGTTTGATTGGAATGGCCTTACAAAAGTTGTCCTCACATGATTGAAGACTGTTTAACATGTGCCGCTCTAAATTTGATCATAAAGGGAGTAATGGGATCCTCCAGCATCTCCAATAGGTGGAAGGTGTTTAGGCCTCAATTTCAGTGGTTTTTGTGGGTTCTTAAGTGTCTTAAGGGTATGATACAGTCATGGTGGTGGATCCCTTAACAATATATGCCATCTTACTCCACTGCTGGCTAACTATATAAGCGGAAGAGATGGCTTGTATGTTTGTGTGTCATGCTATTATATGTTTGGTTTACCACAGGAGGTGATTGGTGATAGAGGTCCTCACTTTACTTCAAGATTTTAAAGATCTTTGTGTGACATGCTGAAGATCAAGCCCTGCAGATCATCAGCATAACATCCTCAATCAGATGGTTATACTGAAAAAACTATCAGTCTTTAGAGCAGTATCTCTGATGACATGCTACTAGCTCCCAGGACATTTGGTCAACAGATCTCCCTTTGGCTCATTTTTCATATAATAATTTTTTACACGCCTCCACAGGGGTATCACCCATGTATGCTAACTTGGGTTACAATCCTGCCTTCACCCTTGGGCTAAAAATCTGCAGTAATATTTCAGATGCAGACAATTTTATTAAACACATTGAGAAAGTGAACCACTAGGTCCAACAACAGTTAACCAAAAACAACTAATACTGGCAAACAATATGAAGCTAAAAAGCTCTGTACGCTCCCAGACTTCAAGTAGGTAATTTGGCATGGTTGATACCAAGAATTAGCACCTCAGAGTGCCATGCTTTAGTTGTCCTGTTAAAACGCAGGTCTTTTACCTGTCTCCCAGATGCAAAAACAATAGATCCTCCCTTGTAAAACTGCCTCTCACTGGAAAATTAATAACTTTTTTCATGTTTCCTATTTATTGTAATGGATAAGGAGCAGACTGATATGAACTTTAACCTAGATAATGTAGTCTTAAATTCCATCAAAAAATCAAAGGTCAGTTAGGATGAAATGAAGTTATTGGAATAACAGATTGTGAATTAGGGGTTGAAGGTAAGAAATTCAAAATTTAGGCGTAGATAAACGTTTCCTTCACAAGCTTGAAGTAGATGCAAAATATGAAATCAAAGAGCTCACTTTCGGTGTAATTTGTGCATGCATTGACATGGCACAGATTTTGATGTTTGATCCTAATTAACCCAAACCCGCCAGCATATCAAGTCATTCACTTCTTTGCCGCTTTAATAACTTTTGATGAGCATCAACATGCTCAATACGCTATAGAAATGATTATCGCGGGCCTTATTAACAAGTGTAACCCCCAGCTCTACCTCCTTATGCCTCATGTTGCTGATGCTCCTACCCCAAGGTTGTCCGCCGTGGTCTGCCAGCTAAAACGGGTGACAGACAAAAGAATTCCCTAAACTTTTTTACCTTCTTATATGGTTTCCTATGCTGTTAGCTGAGGTGCCATATTAGGAATTTTCTATTTATAAATAGTTCCTTAGTTTGGCAATTTGCAAATAAAGATGCTTGACGGCTCTCACTTTTTGGGTTGGGAACAACTTGTGCTAAAAAAAAGAGTGGAGACTGATCAAGCAGAATGCAACAATGGCGTCTCAAATTCTTTACTCAATGATCAAATGTGATATTGAGCCTTCAAAGATGATGATCAGGTCATCACTTATGAGCTTATTGTAGAGTAGAAGCTTAATTAAGGGTTTGCAATTGCTATATCTAGGGAAGGCAAATAATAAGAATTTAATTTTATCTTCTAAAAAATATATTCAACATTTAAATATGTTTTCTACCATATCTAGTTGATTATAAAATACATTTTATTTTTATATAAACATTTAAAATCCAGATCTAGAGGATAAACTTGAGTATCAAGCTTGGCTAAGCGTTGGCCTCATTATTGGCGATGTCCTAGGTCCAACCCTGCTGATGGCGTGCAGTGTAGCTGGGATCGTCATTTGAGAATATGTCATGACATCCAGACATAGCGCGTGGGTTCAGGGATTGTTCTCTTCAGGCTTATCCGTAAAATGGTCAATGACCTGACTGGTTGTTATAATTTTGGCGATATGCTTGGGATATACCATAAGGTTTTTGAACAGGGTTGATTCCATTGAGCAATGAATGGACAATATGGAGATTGTAGGTCCTCAAGACAACTAAATATATATAGTAAAATATGAAGCAATTGCTTCAGCGATGATTGAATTAATTTAATACTTGAAATCTGATTCTTTCAGTTCCTCTCTACTCTTCCTACCAACAAACAATTCCTCTCCCTCAATCGTCCCATCTTACTTATATTCTAGTGACTTTGGTCAATACCACTACTTTGGATTTGACTATTCAGTTCCAAAAATTCTCATTGGCTCCTGCAGAGTATGTTATTTTTAATATTCCCTATCGCCTTAGTATGAGGCGATCTACTAAATAATCATCAAATGTCAACATCACCTTATTGCCTTAGTTGGAGGCGATCCAATAACTAACCATTCTGACCCAATATTACCTTATCCCAAGGCGCTCATATATTCGCACACTAGTAATTGGTGTCAACAGAGTTTAGCTAATCTGCCATAGCTATTTGAGGCTTACCATACAGTCAAATCAAAATCTTAACACTATTTCGCTTGACTAGACAATGGTCTCCTATCGTTTATACACCAAAAGGAACTTTGCGTGCACTCAATTAATAATCTGACCGCTTGCAGGGTCCTTGATAATGTAGGCGTTGATACCCTTTTTTCCAATTATTTCACACGGGCCAATCCAGATGTTGGTCAGCTTATGTTTCCAACGTAACCCATGTTGGACATGGATTAGAACCATCACTCCTTCTTTGAACTGAGCTAGCCCGCTAAACTGTACCTGATTGGCGGCCTGGTTCTTTATCTTTTTAGCCAAACTGAAAGAGTAAGCTTCAGTTTGCAGCTTTATTAAAGTGTCAGCCAAGTTAGTCAGGTAACGTTGCAGATCCACTACGACGGTATATTCCACAAAAACATAGAGCAGTGACAGAAGAGCTGGGTGTTGTCCATATAGTAACTGATAGGGACTCATCCCATGGAAGAGTGATAGTTGTTATTGTAGCGAAAATGGGGAAAAGATGGTACTTCAATCAGAGGGCCTAACTGTTACCAGCTTCCAGAGTACGTTGACCAGTGTTCCATTGACCTGTTAAACCATACCATTGGATTCTGGGCGATACAGGGTTTTTAGAGCCCTGCGGATGGCCTTCAGTTCATTGAGATCTGGTAAAATGTGAGAGGTGATATTGGTTCCATTATCAGTAAGGATGAACTGAGGACAACTGTGTTGCTGAATTATACATTCCATCACAAATTTAGCCACAATGACCACCCTCAAATTGATTATTGCCATGTTCAACCCACCCAGTCAAGTGGTCATTTGCCACCAGAATATTTGGACTGGTTTTCTCCAGTTGGCAGAGGACCACAACATCGATATAACTGTATACCACGCAAAATGCAGTTTTACTAACTGGCACAAAGTCTTATAATGTAACAGCTTTTCCACTTGGCACTAGTGGCAGCAGATATCATTTTTGAGTATGTCAAAGTGTATTCTTTCCCAATAGTACCGAGGTTGCAACAATTCTAGTGTCTTGCATAAATCTCATATTTGACTGCTTGATGTGCGCTTATGATAATATTTGGTCAAGCGTTAGGTCTTGGGAAGTATATGGTAGCTTCCTCAATCCATTTGTATAATTCACCATACTTCTGGTTTATTGACCTTATTACATCTGATACCTTAATGACTTGGGGCAGTTTTTTGTCATATTTTCCGCTGAGCATTTTGTCATATATATCATCACTGAGATCTGCCGTAATGGCAATGGTTGTCATTCTTGATAAGCAATTGGCATTCTGTTTTTCTTCTCAAGGTTGGTGGACGATTTTGAAGTTTTAGGATCGAAGCTTAAGAGCTCATCAAGCTAGAAGCCCCTCAGGCTCCCTAAGATTCTGCAACCCGCATAACAACACATGATCCTTTACAACTTTAAACTTTACCCCATGCAAATATATCCTAAATGCTTATATGCATAGATCACGCTAAGCACTCCTACGCAGGCATAGTGTAATCGCATTTGTGACAGTTTAAGCATCAACTGCAATATGCCACAGGGTGTTCTCCCCTTCATCATCCTTTTGGGATAGGTTTTCCCTAAAGAAGAAATTTATGCATCCGTCTAGACAATATACTCTTTATTAAAATTTGGATAGCATATCACTGGTGCACTGATTAACTCAAATTCAATTGGGGAAGGCCGACCAGGGGACAGAAACTTCCAATAAGCAAACTAAACTAACGAAATGAACTTCAGCGAAATGAGGGCACCACAGAGAAGCAAACACTATCTCCTATTGCCAGCGGGAACTCCAAGAGAAGTAAGGGTGGTTACTTGAATAGGGGCTTGCGCCACTATTGAGCATGTATGTAGGAAGGGGTCTGAAGTGATGAACCAAACTGGGAACCAGGATGAGACCATCTGGCGGTGATGGGGTGGGAGGTACCCAAACATCCAAGCTTGGAAGTGGTCCACAAGCTGCGACTAGAACCGGCGTATAGCTTCCTGAAGGGTGGGATTAGAGCCTAAGATAGCATCCAAGACAATCGTGTGGATAGTCCACATAGGGATTGCAACCACTAAGGCATGGAGGGAAGGTGGTAGAGGGGAAACCATGGACAAAGCGAAGATGTTTTTAGACAGGCTGAAGGGCTATGCCTAATCCTGGCGAAAGAGACGCTGAACCTCACGCCATATTGCTTTTGAGGGAGGGCACCCTTCCTGGCGGTGAACCAAAGATTATAATGGCCACACACAACGCAAGATGAGTGAAAAGCGTTAGGGCGCTTGGCAGTACGGTATACCCATCTCAAGCAGCACCACACATGGGAATGAATATGCGGCTGCAGAAGAGGGTGGTGGGCATACTTCCAAATGGCTTTCTGGGTATCGAGGGAGTAGGGGATGTCCAAAATATCCAGGTACTAACCCTGGATATGGTAGCGGACCTCATGGGTATCACATTGTTCAGAAATTCTTGTCTTTGTACTTCCTAAGTGAACTGAGGAGTAGAGCGCCCCCTCTGGGAAGTGTTCCCACTGATGCAAATTATCCACTAAGTTCTCCGCATGGATAGGAGAATTCTTTTGAAGTGGGGCGACGTCCCATGTGGGCCCGCAGCAGAAGGGTGTGAGGCGAGATACTTTAACATAGAATGTAGGTAGCATGAAGGGTGAGGCCCAGGGCGCGGAAGAAGTTGGAGCGTGCTACTTGTGACCAGTGCTGTGCTGAGACATTGGGTTGGTGACTGAAGCGATCCAGGTGCCAATGTTTTTGGCGGTGTTGACCTCATATTTGAGCAGGCCCATACCATCACTATGGCGAGGACCAAACATGACATCCAGGTGTACTGTGGTGGGCGGCCTAACCAAATCCAACATTGCAGAAGGGCGCATTATGACTTGAAGAAACAAGGGTAAAAAGCGATGGCATGGGCCCCAAACCAAACTTTAGAAAGGAGCATAGGGTTGGCTAGCACTACCCTGCCTGTAATGGAGGTCTGATGGGCTTTGAGAGAAGCTATGCGTTTCTTAACTTCTTTCTAGGATATGATTTTCCATAAACATTGTTGCATACCTTCACGCCTCCAGCCACACCCCCAAATGGCGTACTGGGCTAGCGGCGGGGCTTGGAACAAAGGGAGCACAAGCGGGGCGGTGCAGGGTGGGCAGGGCAGGGCAAGCGATCCTGTGAGCAAGTTGGTGAAGCAGGTAGAAAACGGGGCGCTGGTGACCGGTGGGCTTGATAATAACCAAGGAGAATGATTTTGGTTTTGGATGCGTTATGTGCAGCATTACTTACCCTGGAGTAAACCTGGATAGTAGCTTCAAGCGCACGTGCATCCTGATTGGTAGTCATTCTAACCTCACAATTATCATCAAACGCCAACATCTTGACTGGTGCATGGCCTTGCACATGGACACCAGTAAGGCTGGCATTTACATTGCGAAGAAGTGGGTCAAAGATGAAATTATACAAGAGTGGGCTAAGGGGGTCCCCTTGGCGTAGGCCCCTTTGCGGGTGGACTACACCTGTGAGGAAGCCAGAGCCACACACAGCCATTGTGGCAGATTTAGTGAGCAACATCACCTAATTAATGAAATGATAGGGGAGGTGGAACTTGTGGAGGCAGACTCTGAGGTAATCCCAGTTGACTATATCATATGTTTCTGTTGGTCTAAAAAACAAATGCTCCAGAAGCTGTGTATTGACAGACGTTGGCTACGGTGAGGATGTTGTCTCATATAGACCGCATGGGAATGAAACTAAAATGCTCAGAGGAAATGAGACTAGAGGCAACTTCCACTAGGCGGTTTGCCATGATTTTAGTAAAAAGTTTAGTGTCTGTTTTATTAATTGAAATAGGGCGCCAGTTAGTTAAGTCCAGATTATCCCCTTTTTTGTCTAACATTATCATGAAGGCCTCTTGACGTCCAAGATGGAGGCGCGTTTCCATAAGACCTTGGTTCATCGAGGCAAGCAGCAAGGAGGAAAAATACTTGAAATATTTCTTATAGAACTCAAAGGTATGCCATCTGGACCTGGGCATTTCCTGTATGGTGCATCACAAATGGCAGACAGAAATTCATCCTGAGAAATCAAATTTATCAAAACCAGATAACGGTAAATGGTGCGGATATATGAACTTTCAAGAAAATTGTTCACTTCAGCTGGCTGAACTTGATTGAGCAATACAATTTGGAGTGGTAGTTTTGTACTTCAATTGCCACTTCAGCCAGAGTAGCTGCGACGGAGTGTTCTGGCCTCTGCACCTTTGTTTCAGCCAAGCTCTGGCATGGTGCGAAAAATTTTCAAAAAAATTAAGTGGAGCACGTATCACCCGCTGTTATATGCTTTGCTTTATACTGAACACAAACCTGATGCTTGTGTCGTTTACCATTGCGTTGAGATGAGCAGACACTTCTGCCCACTTACAACCCCAAGCCAGGCTGTAGCCTGCCACTGGGACAAAGGATTCCAGATGGTCCACTTCTGCCAGCGTGCGCAAAATGACTGCCAAGGCATCCTGAAAGCGACATGATGAGATATGGCAAGCCTTGATGATGGTGTTCACTTTGAAGGTTGTCCATGTGGAGATTGGGTCTGCATATAACGGTGTGGTAAAGTCTGGAGCTGAGGTCTTGGTGTCAACCCACGAGGAAAACTTGGGCGATATGATCTTGGTGGGGCGAAGTTTGCACCACTTCGGCGCCTGGGCTGCTGGATTGGACAAACAGAAGGAACTGATACCATTCTGTGGTCGGATAAATTAATTTTCGTCATGGCAAAGTGGGAAATTTGGGATTGAAAATTCAACAGCGTGAAAACAAGGTCATGCAGGTCATATACCTTAGCTGGCCGTTGTGCACATGGGGGCAAGACATGTTTGTAAGTAGTGGTGCATGATTTGGCAGAGTATCAAACAACTACAGGGTGACTTTTAGAATGCAAAGTTTAATGTGCCCCTGTGGGGGTGTAGGCGACGAGGGCCAGCAGTCTGTGGTTGGGTTGGTCCAGCAGTTCATGGCACCAACAACAAATTGGTTGGTGAGGTAGCGGGAGGGAATTGATGCTGAGAAGTATTCCCAATGATCTCGTGCACAGGTTGGAGCATAAATGTTAATGAAAGCGTGCACTTTGTCATCCCATTAAAATGTGACTACAAGGATGTGGCCGTCAAAGTATGATGACAAAAAAAATAAAAAATATGGGCCACTAAAAACAAGATCCTCAAAGTGAAATGACCAAAAATAAAGGGAAGGGAGGAGCATGGTTGACCATGTGTCCTTTGCACCACGCGGACAATGTGTTTCCTAAATGTCCAGGATGTCAACGTAGAATTCTTTTTTAAAAAACTCAGTTTCCTAGCCTGAGACAGCGAGGCCTTGAGTCCAGCGATGTTTAATGTCCATATAGTAAAGGCTCCCCCATCGCACCTTAGGAGTGAGGGGAAGGGAACCCATGCCTCTTCAGCCTTCTCTTTTTCAGTACGTCGCTGTATGGCAGCATGGGTATTCTGTGCTATGGAGTATGATTCAGTATGTAAAGCTTTTTCTGTGGGGTTCTCATTGGCTTTTTCCTTCTGCTTTTTCCCTACTGAGGGATATATTTTTGGCGTTGTGTGCACCTTCAGTGCACCATTGCATGATGAAATTCAGTAGGAATATTGGTGAGCGACTCAGATACAATTGATGCTTATTAGCATTGGTCAGGTAAAACTGACTCACCCATTGGGTCTTCAACTTTAGTGCCCAATCTGATTGGTGGAAGGATTTGTGAGCTGTTTCCGCAGCAAATGACTCAATGTCCTCCTGGAGCTGGGTGGGCGTGATCATGGATGCAGTCTTGACCGCCTCCTTAGCCACCGCCTTGCGGGCCTGCTTGGCCTTCTTACACTTCTGCAGGACACAGATTTTACTTGAATGTAGCACCCAGGCGCAGCCCACAGGAATGCTGCGTTGGTGTCTACTGCCAGTTCATAGTGGGCATCTGCACCACACATTGCTTATGGGATAATTTCAGTTTGAGTAATGCCCTCCTTGGCGGGGCAGGTATGGGCCTTGTGGTAAAAAGCACAACAGAAAGCGCAGATAGGAGGCGCGCTATCCACGGTGACCCTGAATGGGTGGGAGTCTTGCCCATTAATTTCCACAAAAGTGGTGTGAGGAATTTGGGTAAAATTTTCTGCTACCCCCACAGATGGGGTGAGGACAGCAATCACTTTGCCTGTGCACAGGTCCAGCATGAGTGTAAAGCGCTATATTGCAAAGGGTTGGATTTCCCCGTATTCAATGAGCCCAGACTTAAGGTGGTGCTCCAGTATGGCGCGCTTAACTGTAGTAGGTAGAAAGTCAAAATTTACGAAAAGTTAATTTGATTTAGTCCAGCGAGTGCACTTTGTTTTGACTACCCGTTGCTGTCCAGAAGGTCCACAACCACTTGAACTTTTGCAGCTTCACCCACTGCATTATTGTTTTCAAATCCAAGATCCAGCCATCTGTGAGGCGTGGAGTGTGGCGCGACGTACACTGCGTTCAGGAAATGTGTGTGTACATTTCCACAAAACTTTTCCCAAAGCACCGATTGTTGAATATCCAGGAAGACATGCACCCCGTGTTACACCAATGATAGTGGTTGGGAGTGCGGCGTATTGATGAACTGGTTGCAGCGCAATTGCCAAGACAAAAACTCTAGGGAAATGAGAACCGCCAGTTTTTTACTATTAATATTATCTATGCCACCGGTTTTGCTGGGGCATTTACAAAACTTGGCTGATGTTGGGCCTGCACCTGTGCCCTAAACCTTGCTCGCCCAACTGCTACCTGACATTGGGTGCACACTAATCTCCTCAACGATATCATCAAACTTACCTAGACTTGAATTGAATATGTTGCAAAAGTGTTTTTAACAAGAGAGAAAAGCTTCCTGGTGCACTGATTAACGCCATCTTAAGGGTGCCAAAGAAGCACTGTTAGTGCTCATCCATTTGTTACGGTATCCTTCTTTAGTAGCTCAAATAACGTCCCTTAATACAAATGAAGTTAGTGATGAAGCGTTGGTAGTATCCCACCATCCCCAAAATATTTGTATACATGCTTACTGGTTGGCGAAGTCATTTTCCAAATAGCTTCCAACTTAGCTAGTTGAGGTTCAAGCCCCTTGTGTCTAATACAAACCCTAGGTACTTCAGCTGATCTTTGGAGAAGTGGCAACTATGGGGCTTGATCTTTATTTTGGCCTCAGCAAGCCGAGGAAAACATCCTCCATATGGGTAAAAATCTTAGAGAATGTATGCAAAAAGACATTTGATATCATTGAGGTATCTGATGATGAACAACAGCTTCAGGTCGCCAAGAATGGTGTCCATAGCCCGTTGGAACATATCTGGAGCTTTACACAGACCTTGAGGCATATGTTTTGTTTAAAAAGCCATTTGGATGTGATTACGACGCATTTCTCCTGTTCTTTTGTGGGCAACTTATTTTTCTAGTAACCTGATATCAAATCCATTGCTGAGAAGTAACAAGCTCTCCCTAACCAATCCAAACATTAGATACGTGCAAAAGTTATAAGACATTCTTGGGGATAATGTTGAGCTTCTGGTTTTCTATCAATACCAGGTTGATACCGTCCTTAGTTTTGGAAATTAGAATGAGTGAAGCCCATGGACTCTTTGATGGTTCAAGCATCCCCTGATCCAGAAGCTTTTCAATTTCTTTGTCATCTACTTCCTCAGCTAAACAAGATCAGAAGATCGGCCAAGACCTGATGGGAGGATGATCCCCAGTGTTTAGTTGATGGACCACCCCTGAGCGCATAGATAATTATGTTCAACAGCAAAATTATCTTATGTTTTTAAAATAAAGCTATCGCCTGGTCCTTTTTTTTTTTCTTTTGATAACCTCATTAATTCTCAAGTGGTACCACCGCCATTATGATGGGCTGCAGCTCTATGAACAGACTAAATTCATCCAGTGAACTGAATTTAAGACTAAAAGACACCCTCAAAAGGGTCAAGTGTAAATAAGCCACTATTTGATGCCAGTGGATTTGCAATGGTTCATTTTGTAGATATTCTAGAAAAACCTTGATCTCCTCAAGTCCTGGGAGTATAATGATTGGTTACATGAGGCTTAAAATGCAATTGGTGATAAGTCCTAATGACCTCCTCATAAAAACCAGCTGGAACTTCCACCTCGACCCAGTGTGTACTATCACTTGGTTTCTGAGGGGATGGATATAGTCCCAGCAGCTTTGAGTGGCTGCCCTTGATATTTGTATATCTGCTGGGGGAGGGCCAGGTCTTGCTCTTTAGCTGATGGTAGCGAACAGGAATGGCCCCATTGCTATATGCAAGGTTGATATGCCCATATGCACCAGATCATTCGGCACTCTGATTAAGGTGAAGTAAATTGGGATCCAATGCCAAAAATTTTTTAGGTATTCAACTTCATGCTAATGACAGCTCCAAAGAGTCACATGATAGCAGTTCCAAATAAAAGGTCATAATTATTGTTTGGTAGCACTATTGCTTGAGCTATGACAATAATCGACCCAAACTGCAAAGGTAGCGTGCTGTGAGCTCCCTCAGAGACCGTGCTTTCTGCTCAGTTGTCCCATAACCATTCGATGCTCTAAATCAGGCTTTAACGTCAATTTTTTACCACAACTTAATGGAACCTATATTGACTGAGGCACCCATATGTATTATATTGTACACTCGATTTCTAAATTTTTTAGATTTTTAAATTTTTAAATTTATTGTGGGGAAGGCCGACCATGGGATGGACACTTCTGAATATGACTCAGAAGAGACAAAACTTAGTACCAGGAAGGCACCCCAGAGAAGCGATGCTATCTCTTGTTGCCAGCGGGAACTCCACTTATGGGGAGGGGGAGGAAACGTGTGAAGGGGCCATAGCCACAATTGAACATGTGTGAAGGAAGGGGTCTGATTTGATGAACCAAAGTGGGAACCATGAGGAGACCAGCTGTCAGCGGCGTGGTGGGAGGTATCCAAACATCCACACTTGAAAGTGGTCCACCAAGTGAGACTGGAATCTGTGGACAGTTTCTGGGAGGGTGGGGGTGGAGCCTGCGATGGCATCTAAGACAATCGTGTGGATGGTCCACATGGCGATTGCAACCACCAAAGCACGGAGGGAGGGTGGAAGGGAGGAGGCCATTGATAGAGCAAACATATCTCTTGACATACTGAAGGGATGCGTTTGATCCTGGCCCAGCAGACGTTGAACTTCGCGCCATATCACTTTAGAGGTAGGGCACTTCTCCAGGTGGTGGAACAGCGTTTCATACTGGCCACACACGACACAGGATGAGTGTAGAGCGTTAGAGCGCTCAGCTGTATGATACACCCACCTCAGGCAGCGCCACACATGGGAGCGGACTTGAGGCTGCAACAGAGGATGGTGTGTGTATTTCCAGATAGTTTTTTGGATCTTGTAGGAGTAAGGGATGTCTATCATGTCCAGGTAGTCCACCCTGGATAGGACATGGGGCCGAATGGGGATTACGCCATTATGGATGGGTAGCCCCTGTACCTCTTGTGTGAACTGAGGAGAGGGGCGGCCTCTTTGGGTTGTATGTCCGCTAACATGTATTCTCCACTCAGCGCTCCGCATGGAGAGTAGGATTCGTTTGTAGTGGGTTTTAGTCCCGTGAGGACCTGTGGCCGATGTGTGTGATGCGAGGTATTTCATCAGGGAGTGGGGGTTCGATGGATTGTTGAGGCCTAAGGCGCGTGAGAAGAAGGAGCGGGCTGCGCGGGACCAGTGTTGGGAGGGGAGTGTAGGAGCGGTGACAGACGCGATCCAGTTGCCCAGGATCTTGGCAGCATGGGCTTTGAAGTCAAGCAGGCCCATGCCACCATGATGATGAGGGCCAAACATGACCTCTAACTGTACTGGTGGAGGGCGGCCTGACCAAAGCCATCCTTGCAGCAATGCATACAAGGATTTGAAGAAACTTGGGGAGAAGGGGATGGCGTGGGCTCCAAACCAGTCTTTGGATAGAAGCATAGAGTTGGCTAAAACAACCCTGCCAGTCTGGGAAGTAGGGTGGGCTCTGAGAGAGGCGATTCGCTTCATCACGTTGTCCAGAATTCGGCTCTCCATTACTTCTGATGCATATCCTCCTGCCTCCATCCACACGCCCAGATGGCGTACCGGTCCTATGGTAGGGCATGGAATGAAGGGAAGCATCAGTGGGGCGGAGTGTGTTGAGCTGGTAGGGCGAGGACGTGGGCGAGCAGATGGGCCGGGTTGGGAACTAATTGCTGGGGCCCAGCAGTTCTGAAACCAACCAAGGAGGATGATTTCAGTTTTGGAAGCGTTCAGTGCCGCGTTACTTACCTGGGAATACTCCTGGATGAGAGCTTCAAGCGCGCGTGCATCTTGATTATTAGACACCCCAACCACACAATCATCTGCGAACGCCATTATATTGACTGGGGCTTGGCCTGGCACATGGACCCCATTGAGTTGGGCGTTCACGTTTCGAAGTAGTGGGTCAAGGCTGAAGTTGTATAAGATTGGGCTGAGGGGGTCCCCTTGTCGCAAGCCCCTTTGAGGGCGGACTACTTCCGTTAGGAAGCCAGGGTCACGTACTACCATTGTTGCAGATTCCGTGAGCAGCATCACCCAGTTGATGAAGCGAGGGGGTAAACGGAATTGATGGAGGCAGACTCTTAGGTAATCCCAGTTGACTCTATTATATGCCTTCAGTTGGTCTAAAAAACAAATTCCCCAGAGGCTGTGGAATGACATACATTAGCCACAGAGTGCACGTTATCCCAAATCGACCTTCTGGGGATGAAACCGAATTGTTCTGGGGAGATGGTGGCAGATGCTACAGTCCCTAATCGGTTAGCCATAATTTTTGTTAAAGTTTTGGTGTCTTTGTTTGTTAATGAAATGGGGCTCCAGTTGGCTAAGTCTAGCTTATCCCCTTTCTTGAAGAGTGTGACGGTAAAGGCCTCATGTCCTCCTGGTAGGAGGCGCGTTTCCAACAGGATTTGGTTAAGTGAGGCGAGCAGCAATGGGGATATATATTTGAAATGCTTTTTGTAGAATTCATATGGAATGCCATCTGGGCCTGGGCATTTTTGGTTTGGTGCACCGCGAATGGCTGTCCATAATTCATTTGGAGTAATCAAATTTATTATTTCTGGGTATTGGAAAATGGTGCAGATGTGGGCTCAGTCGAGAAATTCTGCCACTTCAGCCAGCTGAATTTATCAGATTGGTACAACTCAGAGTAATACTATTGTGTTTTGATTACCACTTCAGCTGGCATATCCATGATGGAATCATCCGACCTTCACACCTGTGTGCAGGCCATGCTCTGGCGTGGTGAAAATTCTTTTTAAAAAAATATGCGGTGCACTTGTCACCTTTTGTGATGCGGTTGGCCCTGTACTGAACACAAACCTGATGTTTGTGTTGCCTTTCGAGTGCATTGAGGTGGGAGGCTGCCTCCGCCCACTTCCGGCCCCATGCAGAGCTGTATCCTGTAGCTGGGATATTGGACTCCAGGTGTGCCAACTCTGCCAGAGCGCGCGAAATGACCGCCAATGTGGCTCGTGAGCATCTGGAGGAGAGATGGCGAGAGTGGTGAATGGTGTCATCTTTGAAAGTTGCCCATGTGGAGATGGGGTCCGCGCAAAATGGTGTAACAAACTCTTTTGCCAAAGTTGCCGCTTCCACCCACATGGAAAATCCTGGTGACGCGAGCTCAGAGGGGCGGATTTTGCACCAATGTGGGGCCTTAGCAGCTGTGACAGGTAGGTGGTAGGTTAATGAGACCAGTTGATGGTTGGAGAATTCCAACTTTGTTGTTTTGAAGTGGGAGATGTGGGGTTGAATTTTGCCAGTGTTAGGATAAGGTCGATGCGGGTCATGGAACTTAATTGGCCTTTGTGGACGTGGGGATGCATCATGTTTTTGAGCAGTGGGGCATGTTGCAGCAGTGCATCCATTAACCCAAGGGTGGCCTTTAGAACGCACAGTTCTACGTGACATGGGGGGCGTGGGGTGAGGAAGGCCACCAGTCTGTTGGTGTGTTTAGCCAACAGTTCATGTCACCAATTATGAAAGGGTCTGGGGGTAGCGGGAGGGATTTGACCAATGAGAAAAATTCCCGCCGCTTGCATGCACTGTTTGGGGCATAGATGTTGACAATTGCGTGTGCTATGTCAGCCCACAAGAAAGTGACGATGAGAACTTGGCCATTTAGGCATGTTTCTGATGATAAAAATTTGAAAAATTATTTTTCTGAATTAGCACCCCACAGTGCTTCAACCAAAAGGATAAGGATGGGAGGAGCATTGTTTTCCAAGCTTCCTCGGAACCTCATGGACAGTGGGACTCCTGGATGGCCAGGATATCCACGGGTAAATTGTGCTGTAAAAAACTCATTTTCCTAGCCCGGGATGGGGAGGCCTTGAGTCTGGCGATATTCAACGTCCCTAAAGTGAAGGTTTCCCCCATCACACCTTAGGTGCGAGGGGGTGGGCACCTGGGCCCACCAGCCTCTTCTAGATCCCCTCAGGCCTTCACAGCAGTGCGGGTGTTAGCAGCAACGCTATCAGGATTTTTGTTAATTTTTTGGAAAGAGTTGCGTTGGCTTTAGCCTTCACTTTTGTTTTCCCAACGTCGGATGAATTTTTTGTGGTACAGATGAGTTTGGTGCACCGTTGAGTGGGTCAAAATTTTTTTTCAGTTGGGATGGGTCCCAAGTCAGTTTTGACTGGAGCTTGGGTGCAACGATTGGGTGAGATCAAAATCCCCCATCGGATCCTCAGATTGAGTGGCCCACTCAGCCTGGGCTTCCCAATCTAATTGGTTGATGGATTCCTGAGTTGCTTCTGCCACGAAGGTTTCATTGTCCTTATGGCATTGTGAGTGTGGGATAGCGGTGGTGGCTTTGGCTGCTTCCTTGGCTGTGGCCCTGCGGGCCTTCTTGGCCTTCTTCCACTCTTGTGGGGAGATAGGCTTTACCAGTAGGTAGCAGCCTTGTGCTCCCCATGGGAAAGCACCTTTGGTGCTTGCAGTTGGTTTGTAGTGCGCCTCTCCGCTGGCCATGGCCGCTGAGGGGTGCTCTTGGAATGTGACACCCTCCTTGGTGAGGCATGCGTGCGCCTTAAGGCTGAACATGTCACAGTGGGTGCAAATGGGGGGCGCGCTGTCCACGGTCACCTGGAATGGGTGGGTGGTATGCCCTGCAATATTAATAAAAGTGGAGTGCGGATCTGGGTTAGGTCCTTCACAATCTCCTCAGTTGGGGTCAGGACTGCGATGGCTTTGCCGGTGCACAGGTGTGGCATCAGCGTGAAGCGTTGCATTTTAAAAAGATTGTATTTCGCCATATACGGTGAGACCATCTTTCAGGTGTTGTTCCAAAATGTCACGTTTTACCATAGTAAGCAAAAAGTCAAACGTGAGGAAAATTTGGTTTAGTTTATCCATCTGGTGCATTTAGTTTCGATGACCCATTGCATTTTGGGGAGGTCAACCACTATGCGCACCACAGCCACCTCATCTGCGTCCTCTTTGCTTTCGAAACCTAGGTCTAGCCAACCATGGGACATGGAGTGAGGTGCGACGTACACCGCGGTCAGGAAAATTGTGTGCACATCTTCACAAAATTTTTCCCATAGGGCCATTTGTTGGATGTCCAGAAACATGCGGACTCCAAATTCCACTGATAAAAGTGGCTGGGAGTGTGGCGTGTTGATGTACTGGTTGCATCGTGCTTGCCATGCAAGTATTTTTGGGGAAATATTGACCGCCAGTTTTTTTATTATTTTTGTCTATTCTGCCAGTTTCTCTGGGGCGTTTTCAAATGTTGGAGGCTGCGGGTCTTCCACCTGCTCCTCTTACCTTACTTGCCTAACTGCTCCTTGACATGGGCGCAGACTAATCTCCTCTGTGAGATTATCAAACTAGATTCAGTCTTGAATTGAATAGGTTGCAAAAGTGATTTCAACGAGAAAGAAAAGCTAGTGTACACTTCTTTTCTGCTACAAAAATGTCTAAGTATGTACACTCAGAATAAGAAGTTATTTGACTGTTTTATACGTGGACATTTAAGGGATATCTTTTCCCAAGAAACTTTATAATCACTGTTATATTTCTAGGTGATACCATTGGGATACACCATAAGGGTCACACAGGTCAAACCCACTGAACAATGGACAGATGATATGGGATTGTTGGTCCTCCAACAAACTTGAAGATTTATTAAAATAGGAGCAATGGCCCCGATGACACTTTTATTTATTTTATAAATAAAGCAATTTTTAGCTGTTCCTCTCTCTAAAGTACTAACAACTTCTTCTTTCAATCAACTCCTCTCAATTATATATCATATACTTCAGATGATAACATTCTCTTAGCTTAGACTATTCTGTTCAGCCATATCCTTATCGGTTTCAAAATGATTTTCTTAAATTGTCTAATGCCTTAGTTTGAGAAGATTTAAATTAACTTTTGTCAAATGTCAACATTGCCTTATTGCCTTATTTATAGGCGATCTAATACTAATCCTTTATATACCAATATTGCCTCATTCTAAGGAGCTCAAATACTCATAAATAATCATCCTAGTCGGTGGATTCTCACCAAACCGCCATAGCTCTTCCAGGCTTATTTTTCAGTCATATCAGAAGCTTTACATCACCCCCCCCCCTTTGACTGGACAATAAGTCTCCTATTTTTTATATGCTTGGAAAAACTTCGCGTGTATATGATTAATGATTTGGCTACCACTGGGTCTCTAGAAGTGTAAGCATCAATGCCAGTTTTCTCTATTATATTGAACGGAAAACCCAGATGTTGGCAAACTTGTGTTTCCACTCAAACCTGTGCTGGTCATGGAACAAAACCATCTCTTTTTCACGGAATTGAGCTAACCTGCTATACATACCTAATTGGCGGCCTGATCCTTGATCTTTTTTGTCAATCTGAAAGAGTACGCTTCCATTTGTAACTTGATCAACATGTTGGCTAAATTTTTAAGTAACTATGTGGTCATTCCACCAGTTTCATATACGCACAAGTAGAGCAATTCCAGAGGAGTGGGGTGTCGTCCATATAATAGTTGTAAGGGTCTCTTCCCCGTGGAAGAATGATATCTCATATTGTAAGCAAAGATTGTGGTAGACAGGAGGGAACTTCAATCAGAGTGTCTATCAGTTACCAGTTTCTGGAGGATGTTTACCAATGTTCCATTGACCCATTTGACCATTCCATAGGGCTCAGTGTGGTATGGTGTCGTCAGAACCCCAAATATGCCCATTAGCTCATTCAACTTTGGAAGGATGTGCGAGGTGAAGTTGGTTTCATTATCAGTAAGAATGAACTGAGGGCAGCCAGGTTGTTGAATTATATATTTCATTACAAACTTGGCCACTGTTATAACCCCTAAATCCCATATCACCCGCACTTCAACCCACCTGGTCAAGTGGTTAATAGTCAACAGAATGTAGTTGGGCCAGTTAGTTCCCATTAGCATAAGGCCAATGACATCAAGGGAAACCGTATGTCAAGCAAAATATGGTTTCACTAAACGTTATGTGGTCTTCTGGAAGAACAGCTTTTCCACTTGGCACTGGTGGCAACAAGACATGGTTTTTAGCATGTCAAAGTTCATGCTTTCCCAGAAATACCAAGGGAGCAACAGTTCCATTGTCTTGCACATGACACCACGTCTACTGCCTTATATGCGCTCATAATAATACCAGGCCAAGCTGAGGGTCGTGGAAAGTTCATCATATATTTATGAATCCGCTTGTACAGTTCCCCATTCCGTTGGAAGGTATTTTCTCGCATCTCATTTAATGCTTTTATCACTTGGGGTGGTTCGTCATCATATTTCCCATTGATCATCTTATTATACATCACATTGCTTAATCTGCCATCACAGCAATGGTTGGCAATATAGACAATCAGTCAGCGTTCTGGTGCTTTTCTCCCAGTTGGTTGAGGATCTCAAAGTCTTATGGCTGCAGTTAAGGGCCCATCTGGATAAACGCCCTTCAGGATCCTTGAGGTTCTGTAACCAGTGTAACGATGCGTTATCCTTTATGACTTTAAACTCCACTCTATGCAAGTAGACTTTTAATTGCTTATACACACAAATTACTTCTAAGCACTCCCACTCAGTTACAGTATAATTACACTCATGGCAGTTCAGGATATGACTGAAGTACGCCACTAGTTGCTCCTCCCCTCATCAATTTTCTAAGAAAGGAATGCCCAACAATGGAAAGAGACACATCTGTCTGAACAATAAACTCTTTATCAAAGTTTGGATAGTGAAACACCGACACACTTAACAGTACTTTCCAAAGTCTGTCAAAAGAGTATTGATGGCGTTCCATACATTTGAACATGTCATCCTTTTTTAATAACTCAACTAGAGGGCCCCCAATAAAGCTGAAGTAAGGGATGAAGTGCCAGTAGTAGCCAACCATTCCTAAAAATACCTATATGTTGCGCTTACTGGTTGATGTAGTCATTTTTCAGATGGCTCCACCTTGGCCAGCTGTGGCTTCAGCCCATTGCAGTCTACCACAAACCCGTTTATTCCAACTGGTCCTTGAAGAGGTTACATTTATGAGGCTTGGTTTTGATGTTCACCTCATTAAGCCGGCGGAATAATGCTTCTAGATGATCTTGGAGCTCAGAAAAGGTTCAAGGGTAAACATTGATATCATCAAGGTATATGAAGAAACATGACAGCTTCAGGTCACTGAGAATAGTGTCCATGGCTTTTGAAATGTACCAAGGCTTTACACAGCCCTTAGGACATATGAGTCGGTTGGAAAAGGCCTTTTAATGTGATTATATCACATTTCTCCTGTTCTGCCGCGGGCAACTTGACTTGCTAATAAACCAATATCAAGTTCATTGCTAAGAAGTAACGAGCTCTTTTTAAACAATATAATGCATCATCATTCAAAGGCAAGGGATATGATTTTTTCTGTGTAATACTGTTAGCTTCTGGTAGTCTATCACCACCCAGTTGGTACCATCCTTTTTTACAATCAGAATGGTGAAACCCGCGAACCCTTGGAGGATTTATATACCTTTGTCCAGCAACTTACAAATTTTCTCGGTGACAAGATTTTTAGCTGCTTTCAAGAAGAGGATTGGCTGAGATCTGATGGGAGGATGACCCCCAATAAATAATTGATGGACCACCCCTGAGCACACCCTAAATCGTGGCCATTGATAGTAAAAATCCTTACTGATGAAATAAAGCTATCACTTGGTCTTTTTGTTCTTCCAATAACCCTATTAAATTGTCCCATGGTACCACTGTCATTACGCTGGGCTGCGAATTGATAGGTAGACCCAATTCATCCACCAAACTAATCTCATGAGCCTGAAGAACCTCCTCAATTGGGTTCAAGTGTAAATACACCACTATTTAGTGTCAGCAAATTTGCATTGGTTTGTTCTGGAGATCCAAAAAAAAACTTAGTCTCTCCATGGCTGGGGAGTTTAATCTCTGGAGCCACATGAGGCTCAAGCCACGTTTGCTGATAGGGCCCAATGACCTCCCCATAGAGCCCAATGGAACTTCCACCTCTAACTCAGTGTTCACTATGACTTGTTGTCTGAAAGTAATAGATATAGACCTAGCAGCTCGGAGAGGTAGCCCATGATATTTGTATATCTGTTGGGGAAGGGGCTGAGTTTTGCTTTTTAGTCGATGATAATAAAAAGATATCACCCTGTCACTATATCAAGATTGAATTTGGCCCATATGTACCAGATCCTTTGGCACTCTGCTGAAGGTGAAGAAAATTGGGATCCACTGTCCCACTATTTGAAAGTTCTCTCCTTTCATTATTGAATTTTTAGGTCTATTAAATAAGGATGGTTCTTCTTCTGCAGTAAGGTGGATTTTTGAATGTCTATTGTATGAAGACAATAGAACAGATGGTGACTATAGTTAAGATATAACTCCTTGGTAATCACACTTGAAGCTGTATTCTTATGTTGTTACTTAGACGATGACATTCTGCCATGATCCTAATATCCTAAGTAGATTCTTGACTTATTACAACGTAAAGTATTAAATACAAAAAGCTTATAAAGTAAATGTAATATCGTGGTAATTTTTAATTGATAGTTGATTCTTGATAGTTGATTATATATTATTAGTATCAGCTTGGAATAATTTATAGGGTTTGATGTTCACTACATCTTACCCATGACACCCTTAATTTCAATGGCACTTGGCCAGAGAAAGTAATGAGTTCATTTAGGGTCTACAATTTATTTAACTTAAGACATCCAAAATGTCTCAGAGTCGATCTCAAACTTAGAAATATTCTCAAGACAGCATTTCTAACGCATCTGCAAATAGCTGAACTGATACTCATCTCAACCAATCGGCAACATATACCAAGGCAATTCATAACACTAATTGGTAATTAATTTTGATCAAAAACTCAATCAACATTAAAAATTAATTTTGATATAGACCAACAAAGCCCATGTGCCTGGGTCATTTAGTCAGCTATTATTTTAAGTCTGACCAATTAACAAAGCCCCCATACCCATGTCATCATAGTCAAATTATATTAAGTGGAATTGCTAGGCCAAAATCTTAAGTTCAGATTACTTAGGATATTTTAGATTTATAATTACCTTCAATTTATATCCAGTCAACCATTCAGCACTTCCCCTCCTTGACTGATAAAGGCAGAGGGTATTCATTCTCTTTTGGTCACAGCATCCAATTTTTCCTCAAACTTCAGAATAGGATGCTACGTTAATAGTCTTTTGGCCCTGGATTAACCTTTCTTCTTAAACTCCACAATTTATACTGAATGCTACAGTTAGTTCATGCGTTTTGCCTTCATTTCTAATATGCCTGCTGCAGCTCTAGCAATCTTTGGCGAACTTGAATTGACCCCTATGCTTCAATTTCAATCTTCTCCCCCTTCCAAAGAAGAGTCACCTAGTTTCAATGATGACAAGGCACACATCTCCAAATAAAAGTTTATATTTTGCTTATTTCTTAACTTCTCTATAATTTAATATTTTTAGTTACTAATATTATTATATATTATTTCTTATACCTTTCTTTAAATTTGATTTTTTACTTTTTTTAAGATTATTCTTTAAAATATGGATGAAGGAAATTAGAGTGTACTCAATTCACAACCCAACCGCCTTGATCCTTTATAGTATATAAATCTTTGGACGATTTCTTAATACTATAAATGGACCTTTCCAAAGCGAGTCAAGCTTGTGTGTGTGGACTGCGCTATGAGTATCACAATATACTACTAAATCTCCCTCTTTAAATTTAGTCACTGTAGCTTGTTTAGTGTCGTCAAAGATCTTCTGACTAGTTTTTTGACTAATCACATTTTAGTAAGCATCAGATTGCAACTTGATTAAGGTCTTCGCTAGCTGCTCAACATAATTATTTGGGCTTATTGCTTTGGTTGAACTGAGTGCTGAATATAATAATGGAGGCAGAGCTGGCTGTCTTCTATACAGAAGTTGAAATGGAGAGTGGCCTGTAATGCTGTGGTGTCCAATATTGTGTAAAATATGGTAGCATTAATAGTGGTAGCCCATTGTGAAAGCGCTAAGGCTGCGTTTTTGCTTAAAAACCAACTAAAGTGCCATTCACTCGCTCTACCATACTATTAGTCTCAGGATGGTATGCTGTTGATAACACTCCCTTGATGGACATCAACTCATTTAACCGTTGCCCCATTTGAGAAGTAAAATTCGTGCCATTATCCATCAAGATCTTCTGTGGGCATCAATGCTTGTAAATTATATTATCCATAATGAACTTGGCAGTATTTAAGGCCCCAATGTCTCAAATTGTTTTTGCTTCCACTCATTTCATTAGATGATCAATAGGAACAATTATGTATTTGTTACCTAGGCTGCTCACAGGCAAAGGGCCAACTACATCTATTGATATGGTATTCCAAGCCCAGTCAGGTTTGATTAAATGATACTTCACATCCAGCTTCATAGGTTTTGCAATTTGGTAAGAATGACGTTTGTCAAGTACATCTTGAAGGTTGAATCACATTAAATTCCAGTAGTAATTTAACTAAATTAATTCTAGCGTTTTGGTCAATCCTCTGTGCCCTACAGCCTTGTGCGCTTGTGTAATAATCTCCATTCAGTCAGAAGGTTTTGGGGAAATTTGATGCTGCCCATTGGGCTTAAGCTTGTATAAAACTCCATTTTGATATTTGGTGTCAGTCAAAGCTTTTCCAATCACTTTTTTCACTTCAGTTGGCTCAACTTAATATTTCCAGTTAATCATCTTTTCATGAAGTTCGTCAGCCAAACTGCTCAGGACAGCTACAATAGGAAGTCGCGATAATCCATCTGCAAATTGATGGATTGCTCCAGCTCTATGAATGTTTTCATATTTGTACGCTTGTAATTTCAGGGCCCAGCGGGGCTAATCGTCCCTCAAGTTCCTTGAGGTTGTGAAGCCAAATTACTGAGCTGTGTTCTGTCACTACTTGAAACTTGGTGCCATGAATATAGACCCAAAATTGTTTACATGCGTAAATAATGGCTAAACACTCTCGTTAAGTCACTGTATAATTATGCTCATGCTTATTCAGCGTCCTGCTGCAATAAGCGACTGGATGCTCCTCATCATCTTCCCCAATCTGAGATAGCACACCCCCAATTGCAGTCAATGAGGCGTCAGTTTGTATGATAAAAGGCCTGCTAAAATCTGGATATTGAAGGATAGGCGTGGAGCTCATTCTGGTTTCCAAAGCCTCAAAGGCCTGTTGGCACTCTTCTGCCCAGCAAAATCGAACTCCTCCTTGTAGCAAATGAAATAGGGGTTCAGCAATACTCACAAACCCTTCTACGAATCTTTGAAAGTATCCTACCATGCCTAAGAACACTTGAACATCTCTCATACTATTTGGAGGTTGCATCTTATTAATTACCTCCACCTTTTGAGGTTGAGGCCGCAAGCCCATAGTGTCAATAACGAATTCAAGGTGCTCCAGTTGTTCTTTTAAGAATTGATAAATTCTAGGTTTTATCTTCAGATTAGCCTTCAATAATCGTTCAAACACTTGTTCAAGGTGCTTCAAAAGTTTGGAAAATATTCGCAAAAAACACATTGATATCATCCAGATAAACAGTATGTAGGATAATTTAAGGTCCCCCAAAATTGTGTCCATCGCTCACTGAAAAGTTGCTGGCACATTGCACAGCCCCTGTGGCATGTGCATTGGTTGAAACAGTCCTTGAGTAGCAATCATCACGCACTTCTCCTGCTCCTCTTGAGGCAGTTGAATTTGCCAATATCCTGAGATAAAGTCCATTCCAGTAAAGTATTTCGCCCCTCCCAGGCGATCCAAAGCATCATCAATTCTAGGCAACATATAGGAATCCTTTTTCATAATGGCATTTAGGCATCAATAATCAATCACAACTCAATTACTGCCATCTTTTTTCTTTACGATTGAAACTGGACTGGCCCATGGGCTTTTAAATGATAAAATCATTCCACTATTTAGCAGTTTTTCAAACTCTTCTCCGACTATTTTGTCACTATCCCTGGGGCGCCAAATTGACCTCATTCTAATAGGCGCATGGTCCCTGGTGTCAACAAAATGCTGGACTCCTTTTGCACAACCTAAATCTGGATCATCTTTGGCGAAAATTTCAGATTATTGTTCGAACAACTCTAGTGCTTCATCCTTCTGTTGTTCTGATAATCCAGTAAATGATTCTCAAAGACTTACAGTATGTGCCCAAGGGTTTTGGTTGGCAAGTCAAGCTCAGATAAATCGCCAAATTCAAAACTGATTTTAATTTGTCCCTTGGAAACAGATGCATGAATGCAACAACTTGATTTTTTTGATATTAATACTTTGGCTGGTCAAATTTTCTAATATGACATCAATTTCCCCATGCCCTGGTATAAGTATTTCAGACGCCACACTAGGTTCCATATGAGAACAATGCCATGGGGACACAACCTCCCCATATAGTTCTTCTGGATCATCCATCATGGTCCCAGTCTTCATAAGCAGTTGGTAGCCTGGAGCTATAGTCACATCCTTATTCACACATAGGGGTATTCCTTGATTTTCATTTATAGTGGTCAGCGTGGGACAGCTTCAATTTCCCTTCTGAATATATCCTACAGGTATTATTCCATCAGCATAAGATGTATTGATAAAGTTTCAGTGATGGCTTGCAGGATATGTATTGTCATGAGAGAAATGAATCGGAAGTGATTGGCCTAATGTTGTTAAGATGTTTTCTTTAAAATTGCATGAGATCCCATAGGTCCTTAAAAACTTGTTCCAATTAAGATGTCATTGTTTTTGTGTTTGGAAGCACTATTGCGGGTGCTGCTACTACTAAAGCTTCAAATTGTAGTGGCAGGGCACTGTAAGCTCCTTCACTCTTAGTGCTGTTGAGGCCATCAGTCCCATATTCTCAGTGATGGTCAATGTCCAGAGCATTTTTCAATTTCTTCACCAACTTCGTTGAAACAATGTTTACAGGTGCTCCGCTATCAACAATAGATACAACTTTGATCTTGATGACCAGAACGTCCAAATAAGTGCACTCAGAGTAGTAGGAATCAATAGGATTTACTAAGTGAATAATTGAAGAGTCCAGAGAATTAAAATTCTCTTCAAAGTGTTTTCAATACTGGGACATTAATTGATGAATGTGTCGATTGACATTGCTATATTGACCCCTTTCAGGCTTGAGGTATATGATGCATTGCTCAGCCCTTCTGCTGGAATATTCTCAATTATTTGTTGAACATATGGTTTAGCTAATATTTCAGAGGCTTCAAGTATGACAACCTTGCTCTGAGAGCAAGTTACCGCATGTATATTTTTAGAGACTTTATTTGGTACTAAAATGAAATTTGTTACATTTCAAGCAAGGCCCTGTGGCCTGCGTATTCTTGTCAATCAGGTGGGACTGGTTTTTCCAGCACAATAGAGCGTCCCGCATCTGTTGTGCTTGTTCTTTCCCTTCTCCTGCACATTATTGGGAAGGACCACATTGACATTATGCTGATGGCATTGAGAAGTAAAGTGCCCTATATGGTTGCATTTATAGCAGGTAATGTCATTCATTGAGCATGTGGGCTTTGTATTCGTTTTCTGCTCAGTTTTCACAGGCAAATCATATTGAATATTCTTATTAGTTTCAATGGTTTTCCCAACAGAGGCAAGTCCTGATTTTACCCAGTATTAGGAGGGCCATAATTCTGTGAACATCTGCGCAAATAATCAACTAGTTCTGATGTTATAAGATTTTGTACTATAGCAGGCATTAAAACGTTTGAAAAATTTTGGTAAGGTTGTACCGCATGTTCTAGTGCAATCTTAGCATCAAAATTGACCATAGCCTTGGCGCCTGGGAGAACTTGCACTTTGCAATAGAACCGATCCACAAATTCATCAATTGCTTCATCTTTATTAAAGCAAATATTCATAAATTTAGATTTTCAGGTCAACATCCATTATGGACCTCCAAATTTATAAAGCACAGCCTCTTTGACTTTGGCATAAGTTGGGTTCTCATTGATTGGGGCATAATCAGCTCAATGCTCCATTGATCCAAGCAGTTAATCATAGTAGCTGCTTTGTTGTGGACTTGGCCCCATACATAGCCAGTTTAAAAAATTTGATAAATGTGGTGATGCTTCCATTCTTGTCTGATGCAGGCAGGTTCTCTGGTTTTGCATTTATCACTTTCCCGTCCATGGTTATTAGATTTGCTACTTTGTTGGCTTGTGCCAGATGTACTAGGGCATTGAGGCACTGCAACATGATATAAGGTATTAGGTTTGGCCAAGGCAACCATATTACTAGGCATCTGTCAACGTGGTACAGCATCTATTTCAGTGGCTACTTCCAAAGCATCATCCTCATAGTATTCAGAAGCATTATCAGATGAATGGTTTGTAGCACATTGGCAACGCCCATCATCTAAGGTTCAGATTTGAACATTAATTTCATTTTCCCAATTAACACAATTTTGATACTAACATTAACTTCACATTTTCCTAATTCAAACTAGTAGTTTGTAATTGCGAAGTGGAAATCACTTGGTCCTTTTCCTTAATTGTCTTCTTACACTGATTTACTTCTCCATGAAGGAAATTGTTTTACTCATTAATATTGGTGACCTCCTCATTAATATTATTGATCTGTTGATTGAGACAATTAATAGAATCTTGAATATTTTTGTTTTCTGCCAGTTGGCCTTCAAATTGTGTTTACCAGTAATTGATTTTTTTGTTTATTCATCCTTCATCTTCGAAATTTGGGTGCACAGTCATCAATGCTGATTACGAAATTCATTGTTAGTGTTTAACTGCGCCTCTTAGTCTTTGTGATTAAGCCTCATGAACTCTAAGGCATTAATGGAAGTCTGTGTGTGATATTGTTAACCCAAGTTTCAGTAATTCCTCTTTCTTCTAAGAAATTGCCAAAGATAGGATGTGATATTTCATTTAGCTCTTGTGCTAACCTGCTACTCTGTCATTAGCCCAAGTAGCTAGATTATAGTTCACTTTCAAACTAGAATGGACTTCAGAAAAGTTGGCCTCTAAGCGCTCATTTAAAATTTGGGCCGCCTGGCTGGAGTTGTGTGAGAAGTTAACCAACTCGGTAATGGCTGCATGATGGTAGGCAATTGTCATCTGAGAATTCCTAGATGTGAGGTGATCAAATTTAATTGGGTATTGGGTGATATTCTCTACCCCAATTAAATTATTATGGCATGAGCTACGGCCAGATGATGATGAGCTAAATATCTCATCATCAACACATTTTGCTGTCATTGATAATAAAAAATACTACTACTGTTGTCCATCAGCACTTATCCCATTTGATACCCTCTTAACAATTGATGCTCAAGTCATTCCAGTTCTTAGGTGAAATGGGCTCATCAGGGTAAAAAATGATAAGTACGTCATTCAAATTAATTTGGGACACAGTCATTTCTGTATTCCCACTAGGCTTGGTAATAGTTCTAAATAATTGATTGGGATTACTCCCATACTCGGCGTGGTCACCATCTGCAGTCCCATCCATGAGCGCCACTTGTTGATTGTTAGGTTTATTATGGATGGCTGGTTTTTCTTCTGCGGTAAGGTGGATTTTCAAACATCTATTTTATGAAGACAATAGAACAGATGGTGACTATAGTTAATATATAACTCCTTGGTAATAACACTTGAAGCTGTTTTCTATTTTTATTTCACTGAGGCAAGCTGACCAGGGGACAGGCATTACCGAAAGAAGGAAATGACATGAAACCTGAACAGGGTCAACTCCATCAAAGAAAGTTTTTCCACCTCTGGATTGGGACTCAAATTTTTCTGGTTACGTCATGGGTAAGGTTTTCGTGTTATTAGACCTACTAACCGCCAATAGCTTCCTTTGGCTGGCACCCCAATTGATGTGCGAAGGGTAGGAATCAAACCTGCAACCTTCAGGTTGGTAGCCTTATGCCCTTACCAACTCGCCTTCCACCCCCTTGAAGCTGTATTCTTCTGTTGTTACTTAGATGATGGCACGCTGCTCTGATCCTACTGATCCTAAGTAAATTCTTGACTTAATACAATGTAAAATATTAAATACAAAAATCTTATAAATTAAACTGTAATCTCGTGGTAATAGTTAATTGATAGTTGACCCTTGATAGTTAGTTATCTTTTTTAAAACTAGATGGTCCCAAGATAGTTAATTATCTTATTAGTATCAAATTGGGATAATTATAGGGTTCAATGTTCACCACATCTTATGCATGACGCCTCAATTTTAGTGGCACTTGGCCAGAGAAAGTAATGAGTTCATTTAGGGTCTACAATCCATTCAACTCAAGAAATCCCAAATATCTCAGAGTTGGTCTCAAACTTGGAAATATTCTCAAGACAGCGTTTCTAACGTGTCTGCAGATAGCTGAACTGATACTCATCTCAAGCAATTGGCAGCACATACCAAGGCGATTTGTACCACTAATTAGTAGTTAATTTTGATCAAAAACTTAATCAACATCAAAAATAAATTTTGATATAGACCAACAAAGCCCATGCACCTGGGTCATTTAGTCAGCTATTATTAAGTGGAATCGCTAGGCTAGGAATCCCAAGTTCAGATATATTTAGGATTTTTTGATTTATAATTACCAACGATTTACTTCCAGTCAACCATTCAACGGTCATATCAACAACATCCCAAAGCGTCACTAAAAACAATTTCAATTAGCAGTTCACAATTGCTGTTTGTAACATATATTTCCAAAACTACAACAACAATTGACCCAAATTGCAAATGAGGTGAACTGTACGCTCCCTCAAAGCTGTGCTTTCCACTCCAAAGTCCCATACAACATTTGATGGTCCACATCAAGGTTTAACGTCAACTTTGCCATCAACCTAAAAGAAATTATGTTGACTGGGGAGCCCATATATATTATATTATGAACTCAATTTTCTGCTACAACAATGTTACAGTATGTACACTCAGAATAAGAATAATATTGAATATCTAATATGTGAACATTTATGGGATCTCTTATCACCAGAAAATTCATAATCCCCTAACTGACCTTAGGGGTATATTTTAACAATAGCATCTATTGAAAGGGCGACATTAATTCCTTAAATGTTTGGCACATTGGCGGCTAGATCCAGCTTATCTGAGGAATCTTGGTCATATATTTGGCAGGCATATGGATTCATTTGCTCCTGAGGTCCTTCATCCTCCGTGGCTTTGAATTGCACTCATGTCAGTACTTTCATTCCTCCATATGTTTTCTGTTATAAAATCTTATCATATTAAAGGACTTCCACTGGATATATTATAATTGATTAAGGTAGGACTTTTGGGTTGAAATAGCGGAGGTAAAGAGTCCTGTCTCTAATCTTCTCCAATTTTACTTGGTAGTACTGATTATGCTGTGCATAGCGAACCCAACAGTTGGTTTACTATGGGAAAGGTGACTAGGGCAACTGCATTCAAAACAATTCACCTACCTGCAGTTGGACCCACTTAGGTGGTGCTTAGATTCATGCAGCCCCAGTGTGGTGGGGGGTAGTGCCCCAGGTTTCATCCTGCAATGTTGCCTGCACTGGGTGCCCTAACGGGCAAAGAAAAAAACAATGTACCCTGTAGGGTTTACGTCCTTGGTTCTCATAAGATGGTCCAGGCCACAAATGTGATTATTGGCAATTAGTATAACCAGGGCCAGGTCAATAGGTAACTGCTGATGGTCAGCGTAATTGGGCCTAGATCAGTAGTTGAGTTGCTGATGATTATCATAAGCAGGTCCAGAGCGGAAATTACACTGCTGGGGGTAACTTGACTTAGGGCGAGGTGCATAATAATAATTATGCTGGGTGTCAGGATTCCTACCCAAATGGCAGATTTGGATATGTTAGATAAAGGGAATTGATCCCAAACTAACCACAAAGCTCATCCTTCTATTGGATCTAATCCCCAACAAGTCAACAGCTATTGAGGTTGGAAACTAATCCCAATTTGACCCTAAAGTGCAAACTTTGTTGGGCATCATCTCCAATGAATGTTGAATATGATCAAAATTGGCAATCAACCCCAACCAATACAACAGACTCATGCGCCCTCAGAGCCACCCAACTTTGGGGCCAAACCTGATCTATGAGACAAGCTCTAACAGATTGACTGAGTTAATTGGGGCTGGTACTGAATCCCTAATTTGTTTATCTATTAGATCTAGGCTTAAACAACTTAGATTTTCTCTGATCAAACACCCCAAATTCCCTTAAAAAGTGGGTATTGGTAATAAACTTAATGCTTTTTCTCCTCTTTTCGCAAGTTTGAGTGAAAATAGTAATTATTTGGAATTTACCACTCCAGACTTGATATCTGGATTAAATAAGACTTCTCAACCAAGAGAAGCAACCCAGGTAAATAACTAACACCCTTGAACTTTGGATTATCCAGCCCTCAAATGACAACAGGATCTGTGGTATCAACCCGTGATCCCAACAAAACTGGTTCTCCCTGCCATGTTGCACCCTTAATTTGCGGTGAGAATTATAAAATAATAAACAACAAAAAAAAAGTGGATAGAACGAATCTGCATCAGAAAACTCCCCAGATCGTGAAGCTGCCCATCTCAGTGACTGGGCCATCAAATTGAATGTCAGTGATACTGTGACCAATTATGATATTCTCTTTCCCCCTTCGATGGAAGTAACCATCCATGCTCCATCCGTCAGAAAGTACAACTTACACCTGTCCGACTTTGCTGAAGCCCTTCAGCTCCTCTTATCTGGCCTTCATCCCTGGGGCCGAGTTAGTAGAAGAAGAGCTCTTGTCATGCCAGCTCCTATGATGCTTAGTCCAAAGTTCTTCACTCAATACAAAACAAGTTGAAGCTGGACATACAGAACGCTACCTGCTTCAAATTGTCCATCCCACTTTATACCATTTACTTCAAGTAGCAGGGTTTCATCATCATGAATTACTCCGCCACAGCAGCTATAAGAGACCATACACTTGCAGCTCATCCAACTCTATCAATCTTCCTCCAAGTTTGGCAATGAAAACTGAACTACTATCATGGAAAATCGGCAGTTTAATAGCGAAATACAAAATGTGCTCACCAGCTTGGATCAAGGAGCTATAAGTTTCGTTCAAATTGAACTTGAAACTTGTTTTGGTCAACTAAAGGTTGTTATCATCAATCAAGTCTTAGATTGTACCCATGAAGTATGCTCTGAGTTTGGTAACTTTATCACCTCAGTTGATGAAAGCCTCCAGACCTTGGAGGAAATGATCTACGAATTAAGGGAAGTTCAGAAAAGTTTCTATAACTTTAGGTTTCAAGGAGGGCCTGGTGAACGTGGACCTCCTGGCTATGATGGATGTGAAGGCAAGTGTGGACCCCCTGGTCATGATAGACAGGATAGTGAGAGAGGACCTCCTGGTTGTGATGGGTTAAGGTGGAGGAAGGGGGACCCCCTGGGCCTAGAGGTCCTCCAGGACCCAGTGGTGACCCTTGAATCCCAGACAAACGCCTCTAGACAATAATCAAAAAAAATAAAAATCTTGATGTCCAATTAGGATGCATCACCTAAGGAGCCTAACTTACTCAGGATGTTGTTCCCCTCTCACACAAAGTTTCCTTACCTGTTCATCATGAACGTCTAAGGACCTTTCCGCCCTTACTGCTTTGGTACATGGATTGGAGCAAATAGTGCTCATCACCAAACAAGATCAACTTGACCTCCAAGCCACCAATACCACTTTAAAAATGGAGTACGCCAATTATTTCAACTTGTCTCCACAAAACCGGCTCTCAGTGCTGCTCACAAACAAGTAGATCTAATATTTAGTGATCTTAACAATCTGCTGAGACATGTTGATGTGCTTCAACCTCAAGCGTATTCCCAAGATACCGCCTCATCATTAGGTGAAACCACTGTTTCATATCATTTCATGTTGTTTGACCTCCAACCCCCAAGTTATACATTTAAACTTTCATAAAAGAAAAATATGTCCCTGGGGAGGGAAGTATTTTCTATTTATTATATTGCTATGAAAGCTCTATAGAGGAGGCGACTGACCATCAATGACTCAAACATTTTCTAACAGTATTAGCCACTTGGCTCAAGACATCATGGTCCTCCATCTGATGCATTGCCATACTTAAACTGATGCCAAGGCTGCTTTGCTTCAGGAACTTGGGAGCGATTTAAACTCAACCAACCAAAAAAAACTTTTATAGGTATCAGCCTTTATTGAGGGGAAACTATCAACGAATTTTCTATCATTTTCACCTCAAGGCTCAAACTCTGTTGCAGGGAATCATTCTACGTTAGACGATTCCATTACTGCTGCGTTTTCAGCAATTAAATAAATGCTTAATATATTACTTTATCTTAAGCGGTAAAGTCTAACTCAACGTCACTTCTCCACATTAAAGAGTCTATATTGGAAATCCTGGCCAAACTACATAAACCTGTCGGACCACCACATTTTAATACCAATAAGCCCCAGTACCAAGTTTTAGTAATGACACCCCCCTTTTCGCGTACACCTGAATTATCTGCACTCATTACAGAAGAATCAACCACACTAAAGCCGACTGCTGCATCTTTCAACATAAATTGGCAAAAGATCAATCAGTATTGGGCAAGAGGCTCCCTTATGCTGACGGAAAACAAGTGCCTCAAGACCATTGTTCAAGCTCTAGCTATATCCCTAGTACTTCCAGTTGTTTTTTGTTAGCTTCATCTGAAGCTGAAGCCCCTCTGTCTATTCAAGGGAATAAAAACCTCCAGTTTTCTTTCATTTAAATGGTCAATTACCCAAACAAATTTTGGTGGTCAGCTCTTCTATAGAAAGCCAAGCATTGGCAGATAAAATTTTAAAAAAATTTGAACAACCCCGAGCTTGGCCACATCAGAATCCTCCGCTTGCTTCACTGAAAATCCCTTTTGACAGCATATTAGCTATTAACTCCCAATTTGGATCATTGGTAGTTAGGGTCAAAGTAGTATTCCATAAGGTAGAATCCTGGCAATAATTGACACTGGTTCTCTGATTAACATGATTTACTCCTAACTTACCCAAAAGATAAAAATGGCTCCTAACTTGATTCATGAAGCTGAACATGGGATGGCAGGTAGTCAGTCTACTAAGGCGATAGGAGCCTATTATGCTTTACCCCTTCATTTTGGGAAGCTATTAATTACTGCCCCACCTTTGCACTAGAAAATAATAACTATGAGTTGCTTATTATGTTCCAATTGATGCGGGAGTTTAACTGTATCATCAACCACAAGAAAAAATACCTATCCCTAGTAGGGTATCAGATTTTGTTAATATTTGAACTCCCCATCAAAAGTAAAGGGGCCCCTAAAAAACGAACATTCTTCCACAAATACCCAACCTCCATTTGCAAAATTGAGTATCAAGACAGAGAAAACTAAGTTACCCCCGGAGGCTGTGGACACCAAAGTGGGGATCCCTCTGTATACCCCTCATTCTATTACAATACCCTTGGAATCACAAGTTATTGTGGATATGGGGATTCGGATTCTTACCCCTCTTGATCAAATTTTGGAGTTTAGTGGACACTCAAACCCTTTCATCAAGGAAGCGTTGAACTTCCTGGAAATTTTGGATCCTGCCTATGGTAAATCTATCTCTATTCTATTTGAGAATTTAACGCTAAAACTCTCCAGGTCCAACAGCATTCCCCTATCACTTATGTAAAACTATGCCCTACCAAAAATATTGCCAATGTGAGTTTTTTTTGGCTCATTACAGGATTTAGGATTCGATCTCCTCACCCACCATAAACTTTGGTTGACGGTAAATGTGGGGATAATCTTACTCTGAATGAACTCCAATATGTCAAACACCCCCTCAAGGAATATGGTGATATTTTTTACTTGGGACTAAGTGACTATGTTAAAATGTCTGGGGTAATACATCAAATCAAAACTGAGAATCAACCTCTTTTAGATACCAGGCATATCGAAATCTAAAGTAGAGGAAGCTCAAATGGCCTCAGAGTTGCAGCAACTGTTGGAGGACGTGTTACTTGTGCCTTCCAAAAACTATGGGCTTCCCCACTCTTACTAATTCAAAAAGGATGGTGGCCATTGAGTTGATATAGATTATTACCGCCTCACTTTATCACTCGCAAAGATAGCTACCCCTGCCACGTATAGATGGCTCTTTATGCTTAATGTCAGGGTCCCGCTATTTCTCAACTATGGATCTCACCAGTGGGTACTGGCAAGTAGATTTGTCACCCAAAGATTGGGAAAAATGCATACTCATTACAAGTGAAGGACTATTTGAGCCCGCTCAAATGTCCCAGGGGTTATGTAACACCCCTGCTATCTTCCTATGCGCTATGGAAGGACTATAGGCGATATAAAAAGCTCCTGCATACTAGTTTGTCTTGATGATACTACCTTTTTTTCAAGGACCTTTATTGAACATCTATATCACCTCAGGCAAGACTTTCAGTGGTTATGGCAATCGTCATTAAAACTAAAGTCGTCAAAATGCTCCTTATTCCAGAGTGAGATGGACTTTTTGGGTCACAAGGTTAGTAAAGCTGGAATATCCCCGATGGTTGATAAGGTCTTAGCTATTACTAAGATGACCCCCTAAATCTCTACGAGATGTAAAAGTTTTCCTAGGAATGGTGGGCTTTTATCGCCAATTTATCCCCCATTTTGCAGACACCTTTAAGCCTCTGGTGTATCTATTTAAGAAAGGAATACCTTTTCAGTGGATTGAAGAGCAACAGCAGGCCTTCAACCTGGTACGCGTCTCTCTTTCTCACTCACCAGTGCTTATTCATACAAATTTTGATAAACCTTACACCTCTTTACCAATGCCAGCAATATTGCTAATGGAGCCATAATATCTCAGAATGATAAGAACTTAGTGGACCATCCCATCGCCTACTACAGTATGACCTTTTAAAAAGCTGAGCTTAATTATAATGTTACAGAACGTGAGTGTTTGGTGGTTCTACTGGCCATTAAGAATTTACGACCCTTTTTATATGGGAAGTAATTTACTATCATAACAGATCATGCTTCCTTATGTTGGCTACAGCAAATAAGGACCCTGATGGGAGATTAGCTAGTGGGCGTTAAAACTTTAAATTTAGGATTTTTCCATTATCTACTGACCAGGACCAATCCACCAAAATGTGATTGTCTGTCTCAGCTTCCCATCTTAACTATAACTGCCTTTGAAGAGGATCTCTCTAAGACCTCCTAACCTCAACTAGAGCTATTGAAGGATAAATCCCTGACCCTCCAACAGGAATTAGCAAAAAGATTAGAAAATCTCCAATTCAAGAATGGAAAATTGTGCGAACTTTAGTCTAAACAATGGATGCCTTATTTAAAACCATCCGCTCAAACTGATGACATATTAGAGGGACATTGGCAAGTCAGCCATGAGGTGAATTTGAAAAAACCTACCCGTGGCTTAAAACTCAATGTTATTGGAAGGAAATGCTTGTTCCTATTCTGTATGTATTAGAGTCCTGTCTGATATGTAAAAGCCAAGATGGACCTAATCCCCGCTCTCAATATCCATTGGTCTCATCCCTGTGAACCATTCCATATTATAAGAATTAGTGTTGTGGGACCTCTTCCTCGAGTCTCCAAAGGACATTGGTTCCTCCTACTTGCTTTAGAGCATCTAAATAAGTGTATCAAAGCTGTATCGCTCCCCACTGCTTCAAAAAATCCACTGCCACGTTTTTGTATAATAGGATTATCACTCAGCGTGGGTGCCTTAATGTCATTCTTTCCAATAACAGACAGTTTTCCACTTGATGCTAGTGAAAGATTTAGCTGACCTGATGAGAACCACTCAGGTATTCTCCACCATCTATCATCCTGCAACCAATGGAATGGTAAAGCGAGTAAATGCCACTCTAACTGCAACCCTTTAGAAAATGGCTATGAATAACCCTCTTCATTGCCCTGATATTTGCCTAGTGCAATTCTGGCCTATCAGATTAGTTACCATCAAAATACTAAGATGTTGCCATTCCAAGCGTTGTATGGCAGAAATCCCTGTCTGCCTTCCAAAGTCCAGGCAATGCTTGACTAAGATTTTTCTGAAGCACCTGAACTCTCTATGCAAATTATTGCAAATGAAATAAGAAAACTCCAAGACCTGGCTGCCAAAAAAACTGTCCACCACAACCGTTAGAGAAACTGCAGAATTTAACAATAATCACGATTCCCTACACACCTTCCAAACAGGTGACCTAATACTATTTTACTAACGCCAGCCTAGAGGTTGTGATCGCAAACTGGGCACCAACTGGTCAGGGCCCTATTGACTCATATATAGACGGGGCAATGATCACTTAATAATAGAAAATTGTTCAGGGTAAAGTCATAAACTGCTTACATAAACACTTTCTCCATCCATTTTCCCCCTTGCGCAAAGATCTAGAGGGGGTATTGTCGTGATTTCTACCCAAACAGTAGATTTTTATACGTCAGATAATGGGAATTGATCCCAAATTGACCACAAAGCTCAAATTTCTGTTGGGAATAATCCCTGATAAAAGTTGACTTTTTTAAATTGGCAATCACCCTGACTGATATGACATAATCGTGTTCCCTTAAAACCCAACTTTGGGGTTCAACTCCAAGCTATGAGACAAGCTCTATCAGATTGATTAAGTTAATTTGGGCTGGTACTGAGTCCCCAATTTGTTTATCTATTAGATCTAGGCTTGTGCAGCATAGATTTTCCCCTGATCAAACTCACCAATTTCCCTTAAAAGCGAAAATTAAATAATAAACTTAATACTTTTTCTCCCCTTTTCACAATTTTTGTGTGAATATTGTAATTATTTGGAAATTACCACACCAGACTCGATATCTGGATTAAAATAGTCTTCTTGACCAAGAGAAGCAACCCAAGTAAATAATCAACACCCACAAACTTTGGGCCATCTGGCCCTCAAACTACAACAGGATTCATGGTATCAACCCATGATCCTAACACTGAGCTTACTAGGTGTAATCTTATCAGGATGATGGAATCTCCCTGAATAAGAAGGTCTGGTGACACAGTGGTATATTTCCGCTCTATATTAGGCGGGGAAAGGTAGTAGAAAGACAGCACAAACACTGGAAATTTTGAGCAGTGGTACATTGTCCTCCAAAATTGGAGTCATGACGTTATATAGTTCACAGTATGGCTTCACTACAGAGGTCATTGCAATGCACACATTCTTTTGTATAAAGTCCCCACCCCAATCAATATGTGGGCTTCCGCCATAAATTGATCAGCAAATACAGCGAGGGTCTCATTATGCTGAAACCAATGGTCAAAAACTCAGCTTTATGCTGCATCATCTTTGTGGTACCTCCAAACAATTGCAGCATAGTATCCTTATCTTCCTGGTATGTAATGGAACTGCTTGGAAGATAGCAGGTGACTTGGTCGGCACTCCCAACATCAAGGCGGATACTAATAATTTAGCTTTAAACTGATCTGAGGGTCCTTCCGTTGCAAACTAAAATCATTTGAAGAATCTTTAGATATTTTTGTCATGATTAAATGGAGGCTCTTATCAATGCAAATCTCCTCTTCATGCTCATAATTGCGATCCTTTGAAGCATACTGAGGAATGGGCCAAGACCCATAAGCAGTATCTTGATGGGTATCTGTTTCATTAGGGCTAGTGGCGCATAGCTTATCCGCTGCTCCAGGGGAGGCATGGCCTTATAAGTGGGCAGTACAGCCATCACTAGGGGAATTGGGTCCCAAATACATAAACATCTCTTTAGCCGCCCTACTGAGTTGAGTAGCTCATGCTGCCTGCGGTTTTAGCAAAAAGCTCCTCTGAGGGGTATCTAGTCTCATTTTCCCCATTATACAATTTTTTCTGAGCGGCCCCTTGTCGTTTGTACTCTTCCCAATGGGAAGCTGGTTATGTAAAGTGTGACAAATGGGATCCCTAAACACTGCTACAAAGCAGTTAGGCAAGAGTGCCCAGGTAAGGGCCTATAAGCAGGATAATCCTGCTGTGGAGACGTCCCTAATCCACCTGTTTGGGAACCACTTTGCTATAATAGTTTGGGCCACAGTCAGGACTATGCTGGCGCTCAGCAAGAGGTTTGACCCCCATAGAGAGCATACAATGAATGGATAGCCTTTTCAAAGTCTGAGCTGTTGTCCATATGCAATTCCTCTTTAGACCTTAACAAACTGATTTCCAATATCAAAAAGTTATTTTTAAATTTATCAAGTTTATATGTATTTTATTAGAAGACGAAACTGCCTTACACAGTTTCTCCAGCTCAAATTTTATACTGAGCTTAGGGGGAAGAGCGGGTCCTGTTCCCCACGGAGTCCGCAGTCATCTTCTTGATGACAGGCATAATTTGAGAATCTAGACCCTCGATTCTATCATCAAGGCCTGTTCTCAAACTAGGACTGGGTACCCTTGGGGTTGTGGAAACTTTTCTGCATTTATTTTTTGGCTTCAATTTGTTCTCAAAGCCTGGGCCATTTTCTTCATCCATAATCCTCGATATTGCCAACTGGGGTTTGGTAGCATCTGATTAGCTTGAGCGCCATTCATGAGGGTTATCCTCGCTGCCCCTTTTGGTGATATTTCATTTGGCGGCATCTGGTTGGCCAGAGTGCCATTTGCAAGGATTTTCATCCTTGTCAATAATCTTGAGGACATTGGGTTCAGCCACACCTGATTGGCCAGAAATTTGAGTCCAGTCTGCTCCCTCATCGCCACATTTAGTAATATTTAAATTGGCAGCATCTGGTTGGCCAGAGCGCCATTTGCAAGGATTTTCATCCTTGTCAATACACTTTTGGGCATCAAACTCGGCCATAACTGGCTGGCCAGAAATTCATGTCTGAGGGTCTGATTTCTCATCGCTGTATTTGGGAATATTATATTTGGTGGCATCTATTTGGCCAGAGCGCCATTTTCAAGTCTTTCCTTCCTCGTCAGCCTCGCAATTTGTAATTTGCTTTAATTTTGGTGCATCTGATTTGTCAGATTGCCATTTACAAAAATTGTAGCTATTGAGCCCCTCTCCCTTGGCCTTGACTATTGCCCTAGGGAAGACTAGGGCAATGTGATGGTCAGGCAACGCCTTAACCGTTACAGGGAGGGCTGTTCAACTTCTAATCTACGCTATGTAATTGTTCAGTAGTGTCATCCAGGCTAATAGCAAGTTGCTTGTTTTGTTGTCCAATATCTGAATTTGACTGAACGTGTTGTTGGGCTGGTTCATTATTTCATTCTGCTCATGATGGAGCTCATCCTGATTCTAAGCACTGCATTAAAAACGAGTTTTATTTTGGCATATTCAGTGGGCGCAGCATTCTGTGAGGATCTCCCATCTGTGTAATCCTGTAGAGATATGGCCAACGGCTGGAGAATTTTTAATTTGTGGTTGCTCAATGGGCCCTCTTTAGTGAGCACCACTGTTATAATTTTGGCAATATGTTTGGGATATGTCATAAGGTTTATGCACAGGTTCAATCCCACTGAGCAATGGATGGATATTGAAATTGTCTTTCTTGAGACAACTTAATACATATAAGAAATATGAAGCGATGGCTTCAGTGACACTTTATTTAATTTGATAACCAACAGTAGATTCTTTCTGCTCCACTCTACACTTCCTACAAACAAACAATCCTCCTCTTTTAATCATACCATCTCTCTTATACAGCAAATATGATTGGTACAGCTCCTTTGTAATAGACTATTCAGTTCCACCATATTCTCATTGGTTCAGGTAGAGTATGATATTCTTAAATTCACTTTAGCCTTAGTCTGAGTAAATATACTAATAATTTGCTGAATGTTGACATCACTGTCAGAAAATCAACTTTGGGCTCTGCTAGTTGGCAGGCTAACCAATATGAAGACTGAGCAGCCCTTGCCTTTTCACCTTAGGCGTTGGGGCTAGCAGCGCCAGCTAACCCCTCAGCATGTCACCCGTGCCATTTCAGGGATCCCCTTTAACTTAAACCCCAACCAACAAAATAGATAGTAAACTTATAACAAAAGTTAGATTAGGCAAATGGAGATGTTTATTGAAAGGGAAGCGTCAGGTATTTATACTATTTACAAAAGGGCTACTGCGCCCATCGCTGGCCTATCAGCTCTTCCACTGGTTCTTCCAGCCAACTACTTCTCTTCTTATTTTTCTTCTTCACTATATACATTATTCTTCCCTGGAGTTGACCCTCTCGCTCCATCCTTCATGATGTCTGAATTAGTTTTGGTTTATACTCAGCCTTAAGTTGCTGGTGAACCATATAAATAAAAAATCTAATTTGATATCAAATTTAGATTTGACCTTCAAATTGATAATAATGCGCTGAAAACAACTTTGGTCGTTCACTCAACTTGGAATATCTTGACATCTCGCCAACATCTATTCTCGCCTTATCTTGATAATAAATGAGGCACTGGAATCAACCTCAGATGCCTTGAACTCATATTTGTTGAATCCGCCAACATTGGATAATCAGTCAGCAAACATCTGAAGCGAAACATCAGCTTTCCACAGGAAATTCCACAATGGACCACAAATGGCCATTGGCGTCTACCAATGATTCCACTAATGGATCAGATCCTCCTTGGCTATTAGTCGCTGGTGATCCTTCTACTAATTTGGGGCCGCCAATTGGCCCCACGCGAACCTAAATACAAAACTTGGCAGAATACTAATTTCAGCTCAACCCAAATTGGGGAGCAACTAACCAGTAATCACATTAAATCACATGAAATTCAGTCAATAAACCATTATGCCAGGATTGACCATATCATTCCAAATATCGCTAAATCATTGGAGGATTACATCTGGTTAAAATCATGACAATCACATTATAGACTTAGTTGCGGCGATCCAATAACTATCCATTCTGACCTAAAGCTCGCTTTATGCCAAGGCGCTCAAGTATATTATACTATTAATTAATGTTGGCAGATTTTAGCCAATATGTCATATACATTATGGCTTCTTGTCCAGTCATATAGAATCTCAACACTGGTACTACCTGATTCCTTTGTGGCGTACTTGCATGAACCTTCTCATTACATTAGAAAAAACTCAAAAATTTCCTGTCAGTTTTATGGGGCCCCTTATAGGATGTGGTGGTCTCAGGAGGGGAGTAATGGTACTAATATTTATTGACCATGGTGATGGTGCGATTTTCTTTGGCGTTTTTAATATGAGAGGTGGTAAAGGTATGAGGTGCTTTGTTGAAAAATGCAGCCGAAAGCACTATAGCACCTAAATTAGCAATGGTTGAGTAGCCCTGCCCATTAGGCCTTGGATAGTATTTATTAGGTGATTGCGTGGATTCAGTTCCAGGCGCTTATGGTCCAGATGACAAGGAGGAGGCCCCCTTCTTGATCCAGACCACCCAAATTGTGTATGTGTTACCCTTGGACTTTGCAGGATGGGTACAGGAGTTGATTGAAGAGCAAGGTCACCTCCTAAGTTCTATGGATGAATTGTTAATTAAATCAAATGTGTGGACTTCCTAGATGAGGCGCAGGATTAATCATGGTCTGCGCTTTTGATGGTTAATCAAGGATTAGCTCAGTAGAGGAGTATGCGCAGATTTTCTGACCACTAGTGAAAGTGGATCAGGTGGTTAATTTGTAATAATCATGTATGTTCTAACAGGGATTACAGGCAGATCTACTGGTGACCATGGCGGAAGCAAAAGTTCAATGTACGCTGGTGGAGGAAATCGCCCTAGCCCTGAAAGTAGAAAAACAGCTGGTGATGGCATGGGACTAGTGAGGGTTCAATGTCTCCGGGTAAGGAGCATCCTCCCATGGGTGGTCAGCATGGTCAGGATGGTTGGCATGCCTCTTCTCAGAACTTTGAGATTGTACAAGGGGGATCTGTCATAAGAATGGAGAGGACTCTGGTTGGGAAGCAAGACAGGGACATAGGAAAGAAGACATGCCTAAGTATACACCGCCCAAAAATTTGCATTCTAATATTCATTCAAAAAAATCTGCCAGTTTAATTTCTCCTCATTTACATATCCCACTGGAGTCATACATGCAAGGAGAAACAGAAGAGGTGATGACTTTGGTGATTACAGGGGTGGAGGAGAATAACATTGTTCTCGTGGTAGCAGGGAAATTGAAGTTGGATATGAAGGAGTGTCTAAAGGTAATGTTCACTAATAAGTCACAGATGACTCCTTAATAGCAATTGTATCCATCAATAGGGGTGTGGCAGAAGCCAATAGGGTTCAAGAAGTTTTTTGTGCATTAGAGAATCTGGACCTTCCAGTGGTTTTGGGAATGTAGTGGTGGCATCAGTTTCATCCCCAGATTATATTGTCCTTTTGTGCACTTACATTAAATCCGAGGATGAGGCTACCAATGAGATGGAAATCAATAGTTGATTAGTTATGCCAAACAAATTAAAAAGTGTGGGATGATGCAGGCGGATGTATTGCTGGTGGAATATTACAATTTTCTGGGAGTATTTGGTTCAAGGAGGGATTCTACAGTTTCCCCACTAGCCCATTTGCGTTTTCTTTTTGCTTTAAAGAGGGGTCAGAACTTCCATGAAGATGTCCAGTTTACCAACTCATACAATGGGTGATTTTAGCAATGGATGAGCATGTTAGATCAATGTTCAGCAAAGGGTTGATTGAGCTGTCAAAATCCACTGTTGTGTCACTGCTACAGTTAGTGCCAAAAGCAAGTGGGAATTGCGATTTTGTGTGGACTTCTGGTGGTTAAATGCAGTTACAAAGACTAATTCTAATCTAATTCGACTGATGTAGGATATTCTTACAATGGTCACGGGGTGTACAGTTTTTATAAAGCTAATATTTATAGACATGTTTAACCAGGTCCTCATAAGACAGAAGCATTAAGAATACGGCGTTTAAGTTCCACTTTTGGATCTTTAGTTTCATTTAATGCCATTCAGGCTATGAAACGCCCCAGCAGTGTTCCAGCATATGATTGATCACATGCTGGGTGATTTGATCGTCTGTTGCTGTGCAGCATAAATGGATGATATCCTCATGTTTTCCCATTCCAGGGAAGATCATGTGTATGATGTGAGGGAGGAACTGGGAGATTGCCAAGATGGGCCTGATGTTGAAGCCATCAAAATATATATTTTACCTTAGCTCGGGGACATTTTAAGTAAGGTTGTGTTTATTAATGGAGTTGAAATATGTCCAACTAAGCTATAGGCTGTTCAAGTATGGAAAGCAATGATGGACTTAATAAATGGTGTGGAGTTTCTTGGGATATTGATTAACTATGGCAGTTTATAAAAGCGTGCATAAGTTGCCCTACCTCTTAAATGGTTAATGTAAGATAAACCATTATATATGTAGAGGAGGAGGAACATGCGTTTAGTTTTTAAAGGAGAAACTACTTTTGACGCCATTTTGGCTCATCCCAACCCGAAAACCTTTCATGGATGAGTTTGATGCATTGATTTACGCCAGGTGGGTAGCACTACTACAAGCAAGGGAAGGATGGATTAAAACACCTCATGCGTTATTTTAGCTGAAAAGAGATTCTGGCAGAAACAAATTACCTGAGATACAATAAGAATTTCTGGCCGTGGTATCAGCTTTAAGGGGATGTCAACGCCACCTGCTACATGATTGTAATCATTTGTGGTTTGAAAGTACCATAGATTCTTGGAATATTATCTCTTGCCAAGGAAGATGGAGCAAATTTGAATCTGATGGCATGTGGATCTGTTACAGTATGATTTTTAGGTAAATACTGGCAAGTATCAGCCAACACCATGGTATATTGATTAAGTCAGGATGTAGGGTTGGCCTACAAGAGGGATGAGTTGGAATGATTCAATATAGCTACAATGGTCTATCCAGACTAATTTGCGATGATTGAAAGTAAGTGAAGTGAATTAGGAGAGGTGATCCTCTGGAAACATAGACAATCAGTAATCAGATGTCAATTATAGGCTGAGGTAGTTGAATGACAACAGCATGGCCACCAGCACACATAAGAGAAGAAAACGTAGTGTTGTATCATGTTTGCGCATATGGGTCCCAAATCCATCATTGTAGTGGGTATGTTGCAGGTTTCTCACACTCATCCATTGGCAGTGTCATGTTTCCACCTGATGCGCTCATGGGTGTTATCACTGGGGATCCTAACATAGTGGCTAATTGCAGGAGGCTTAGTGCATCACAATCATCTTAGAGGCAGGGCTTCATAAGATGCAGCAATGGATAAGACTTTGTTTTTTTGAATATTAAAGAACTTAGATAAGAATGAGGTAACTAATATATTCGCTGAAACATACTTTATTAAAATAAGACATTACTTTATTACAGTTAAAAGTAATAGGAGATCATGATTCACTGGGAATTACAAGGAGTGATTTATCAATCATTCTTGACTCCCATGGTGTTTGTTCTTCATTATAATCCCACTGGAAGGTCAGCTGATCTTCTTGATCGCTGTTAATAGTTTCATAGCATAAGTTAAATTGGTATTAACCTCAAGTAAAAGCTATATCAATAGTTCAGGTTTAGAGGTCCAATTTGCTAGCTCCCATAATATACAGTTGATGAAGAATTGAGATCTTTGGGACACTGAAGATGATGTTGTATACGAGTATCATAGAATTAGGTAAAATATTCATGAATATTATTAAAAGGCTTATTAGTCAAAAGTGAGTAATTCAAGTAATTACCTAAATTCACATATAACCTGATGACGTGAGATTGAGTCACAATTTGGGTCTCATAGGATTCTTTGAATAGCTTTAAAGTCAAGTCCCACATAGTAGTATCTGTCAATCTTCTCCACAGGACAAGGCTTATGCCTTTTATAGGGAGAATGCTAAGAGATCCCTTCTAAAGTCTTTTCCAGGGGTTAAGTCTTGGTCCCTTCTGAAATTTTTGACCCAGTTAATCGTTGAGGTAGTAGTGGTCTACTTTTTTAATCTTTGATTGTATCTTATTGGGTTCCTTTGACTGATGCATTTTTTATTGGACCAAAAAAACTTTCATCTGATGATGGTCAGTTGAGCTTTAAATCAGCTTGGTTTGGGTCAAGGGCTACACTGGGGCCTTCATATTGAGGAGAGCCAAGCCATGTCACGAAGTTCTTCTAGAGTTGGATGGCCTTGTGCTTGGAGTCATGCATATTAAGCCGCCTAATGACAATGGTCTGGGCCAGCAACATAGAATACTTGGCGTCAAGAGGGTAAATTTTGCCCTTGAGCATGCTGGCTATGTTGGTGAGGATGTCACAGGCAATATTGAAATGATTCGCGAGGCATTCTAAGTCCTGGGGTCTGGGTAAGAGGTGCTAGGTCCCTAAATTACTTGCGGTGTCTACGATGCAGTAGGTCTCATTATATTTAGTCCAACAGTAGGCAGCTCTGGACTTGTAAAGGCAGGCTGAGGCCACAGGGGCCAGGAAGTATGCACTTACATGGGAAGAAAATCACACCCGTTTTCAAGGTTCTCTGGGCACCATCAAGGCATTTGGGGGAGAGTTTATTTTCACAAAATGTCTGAGCTGTTTTGTCATGAGAAAATTTGCTTTTTCAGGAGGCGCCCAACTCCACGTGTCAGAGAAAAAGATGGCCACATGATCCAGTCAACCCTGAGCTTTCCTTCGCTGCAGAGTTACAAAGGCATTGGTGTTCACTTTAACGGCGTGGTGGTTCATCTTGGTGCAATCTTCATAACAAATTTCTTCAGATCCAACAACCTTGTTCCTCAACTTTGGGGACATATCCCGGCCAAATATGTTCAGTTGACGATGCTCTGCTGGTTGGGATGATAGTTTTCCTTTCTGAGGTTAATTATTTTCTTTCAATATTAATTAATATCTCAGCTTTAGATCACATGCTACTCAGATTTCATGTTCTGCGCTTTATTGGGACTGGCGTATTTATGGTTTTATTTGGGTTGAAAAAAAATTTTTGTTCCTAAATTGTAAAATCCAGTGCTATATTTTTATGAAAATTTAATCAGGTAGCTTTATACTTCTTTTTTCCAGTATAACTGGCTATATCTTCAGAGGAGAGCCATTGTAATTGAGGGTTGACAGATTTGCCAGTAAGTTTCAATCAAGCATACCACTACTTGAGCAGAGGAAAACACCAATCATTTTTCTTATATTTTTGGAATTTTGATGAACTGGTTTTATATGGAGCTTCTATGGGGCTCACAAAGTTTAATGCCATTGTTGAGTTCAGATGCTTTTTCTCAACTTGTCCCAATTTGATTGGGTCAATAGTTCTGTCAAGGATTATTGTACAAATTATACTCCGTTTGCACTTTTGGGTCCAAAGAAGCAATGTGATTCTTTTTTTGCATCAGTGTTGTCCAGCACAAAAAGAGGGAGCCGCCACACATCTTTATTTGCAAGTGGGCCAAACAAAGGAATTATTAAAAATAAAAAGTTCCTAACATAGCACAACAGTAAAAGCCTAGAGAGCCATATCATATGGTGAAGAAGCTTTAGAAACTTTTATCCAGCGCCTGCTTTAGCTGATGACCATGGCAGACAGAATAGGGGTTGTGGCATTAGTGAATGTGATGCATAAGGAGGTATAATTGTGGGTTTTTTCGTTGATGGAACTGAGCATTGTCCATTGCCTCAAGATATTGAGCAATTTGATGATCATTGAAAGTGATGAGAGCAGGCACTCACGTGAATGACTTGATGCTTCTGCAGGTTTTGGGATATTTGTCTCAAAAAAGCGAACTTTTTGCTGCATTGATTCAAACATGCAGCTCGCACCAAAAGTAAGCTCCACAAATTCATAATTCACATCTTCCTCAAAATCATGTGGAAAATTGGGGATATGAATACCCCTTAAAAGGGGCAAACAGTCACAATAAGATGCTGGTAAAGTAGGGTGTTGGCAGCAGCTGCATCCTCAACTGCCATTTTATTGATTTTTTTATAAATTTGGAAAACCGTTTTGAGGGCGAAAATGACGTGTTTGAAATTGAGAGGGTCTACGAAGAATTCTCAAAAGCAAAAAGCTGGTTTTACGTGGTACAGCATTTGTCCTCATCAATCCATTTGAGAGCCTCGAATTATTGGATTAGCCAGCATTGGGTCAGCCACCAGAATTATGGCAGTGGTAGGAGCTGATTGGCCATGTACTGTCAAGCACAGCAGCTCAGCTAAAGCTGGTTCAAAATCAACTCAGGATTCCTTAATCTGGTCAATTTTATATAAAAATTTAAAATTTTGATCTTTTTAGCTACCACTTTGCAGCAGCACGAAATTCCCAAATTTGGGGTTTGTCAGGAGGATAAAGCCCCATTTATAAAGTGAGGCAAAACGGCTGCAGGTCCAAAGCCTGAGAAATGAGCATGGAAGCGGTGGAAGCAGAAACTGTAATCACTTGTAATTTGAGTGGTCAAGATTGAAGCACAAAAAGGCAAGTGGCATGGCCATTTTTGACATTCACCCAGAATGGATGATCAGAGGTTGATTCTGATAACAGAGTGGGGTGGAATTGTAAGATGGGTATCATGATAAAATTGGCAGGATTGTCACAAAGACATGAGGCGCATCCAGAAAATCTGCCCAGTTGGAATCATAAACTGCAACACAGGGTTCTGTGCCATTAATGGATGAACCCTCCGTGAGCTCATGGCGGAGGCATTCAGGGGAGATGTAAGTCCTAGAGACCAGCCCCTACAACTGGATAGGGATCAACAACCCTTATGGACAAAAAGAGGTCACAAGGCTCCAGCGGACCCTCTGTCACAGCTAAGCGACTAGCCCATATGATAGATGAGCGCTGGGTGACTGCCCTTCCCCAATGATAATTCATTCCCACCTCTCCCCCTCCTCAACCCTGGTAAGTTTGATAGAAGGAGTCTGCAGGGAGATTTCACGCACCAGAGGGTATGGACAGGCCCCAGGACCCCCCACGCCCTGACAAGCTAGGTTGAAATTTGGGGATACAGCATTTTTCAACATTAGAGCCCAGCCTGCAAATTTTGGTCTGGGGGAGCCAGTCCAGAAGAGCCAGCACCAGAAATCAGATCAGGGTACAACTTGGATCTCGAACCAGGTGCCAAGTGACTAAGACCAAATGCTCCAATGCTCTGAAATGGATCCAAGAAGTTTTGATCGCACGATTAGTCTAATTGAGAGTTTGGTCTAAATTGCAAACAATTTGATCCAAGGGACCCTGCCTCCCAGGATGAATCAATAACATTTGAACAATGTGAACAGGATGACTTGGATGACCAAGACCTGGATTGATAGTATCAACATGGTTTGGCCCCAGGAATGCGAAAAAAATTTGCAAAATGTTCTTGACTTTTGCCAAAGTCTTAAATATTACCTTACCCCCCTCCAAGCCAGCTAACCAAACCCCATCACTAAACCCCAATGCCCAATCCCATGATACCTTCACCATGCACTTTACCAATTAATTAAGGCAATTGCCCTGCTAGGGGCATTTGTAAGCTCGTTCTCTTATCTTCCATGCTTTATGCTTAATAAAGATTCGAATTCCCCATTCAGCTTGCCACAGCCTCCATCCAACTTACTATTTTTCTAAAATTCTGCTGATTGAAATGACAAAGCGCACCATTGCCCAAGTAATCATACTGATGTTCGCTGACTGGATCATCTGGTCACCCAACCCTGCCACATGGCAGCAGATCATAAACACAATAATCTACCTCACCCCTGAAGATGAACCTGCTATTCATTTGTTACCGCCCATCCGTTTTTGGGAACCCTCCTATCCATTTGGTTGCTGAGTTCTATAAAACCATCCCCGGTTAGAGCAGAACTTGAGCGGCCCTGCCCCGCAGCTTGTGGACTTGTTTTTCACAACTGCCTCAGCTGCTGATAGCTCAGCCCACCTGTGGGACCTGGAGCGCCCCATCCAGGGGAAGCTCTGTCCCAACCCCTCTTGTAGGTCACATTCTACCTCCGCTCTCACTTACAACCATGTGGCGGCCTCTGTGCCATCCATCGCTGACGTGCAAGCTCCCTACTCAAATCTGAAGGCCAACTTGTGAACTCTTGAGAAGTCATCATTCTCCCTGCCTCTCCCACACCTTGGGGGTTTCCCCAGCAAGACTCGCGGTTGCCCCCATTGCAACCATCTGGTTTTCCTTGGGGGCCTTAGGTATGTTAATGAACTTTTACTTTCCTCTCATCCCCAATAGAACTCCACTTTTACTAGTCTCTCAGACCGTTATCCCTATGGAATTCTGGGCCCTCCACTGGGTGCTTTCACACCCTGACTGGGAGCCCAGCCTAGTTCTTATTAGTTGAATCCATGACACAATGAACTGACCCCTAATTTCGGCCTTCTCCGCCTTCCTCGCTGGCACTGGCAAAGTGTTGGCCTATGCTCTCACTCTAAACGTGCTCTCCCTCTGAGACCTATCCTTCACATGCTGGTTGGTGGCCTTGTTCATCCAGGCTTGCTGAAAGGCTCAGCTAAGTTAGTCCCCTCCCTGCCGATATCCAGTGACAAGTGTCACTCCATCAGTTAATGTGATAGGGATGGGGTTCCCCCTGTCCCTTCTGATGAGGTGGCTGATCAAATCATGGGCGTACTTGCAGAACTCCATATGCGCTTTACTGCTGATGGTGGTAAACCCCTCTTCCTTCTGATTTACAGCAGAGCATGGATCTCCTCGACGCCCTGGGTGGGGATGCCCATCATAGGGTCAGGGGAGTGCTCCACTCTGCTGCCAAGTCTGGCAACCCCACCACCTTGCTGGCACTGGTCACTTCGGTGGTCCAGGCCCTTGAGTCAAGACTGGTGCACCTTCTCCATCTGGTTACCTTGGGACATACAGCCATGGACTTACCCTCCCTGATTGAGGCCTTCATGGTCCTGGCTTCCACTGTACCCATCCCTGCCAAAATCGCCATCTCCACTTTCCGCGCTTCCTTGGACCCCACCGCGGCTGCCCACACAGCTTGGGACCCTCTCCCTGGATCCTTAGAAGTTGCATTCTCTGTGGCCCGTGCAATTGGGGCCAGGCCCTTTCACACCCCATGTGTGCCCACAGCTCCTGAGGTACCCTGTACCACACCTCCCCCTTCCAGCGGTCATGGCCAAGGGAAGTGTCTCTCTGGACTTGCCGCCCTTTGCCCCCCTTGGCCACTTTGGGTACCTCCCCCTGGGGGAGCCCCTGCCTATAGCACCTCCTTCCCCCAGCCCAGATCGGGAGGCTGGGTCATTGGGACCCCAGCTCTCAGAGTATGCTTGGTTTGGCACTATTGTTCCCCTGGGTGGCCCCACCTCCCCCTGAAGAGAGTGGAGCAGGCGTATACATTAGCCCTTGCCTACCCATTTGGGACAACGAGGTAGCGAAGACCCCTAACCAGTTACACTCCACCCCTGTGCCTCTGGGCCAGTCTCTGTTGATGATGGGCCATGCCCCCTCCTCGGCTGCCCTCTCTCTTGCTCACCCTAATAAAGAGAGATCAAGCGTACTTCCATTCCCCATTTCCTTTCCCTCTGAGTCAGGGGAAATCACAGTGCAAGCCCTCCTTGACACTGGAGCAGCGGGTAACTTTATCACCTTAGTGTGGCACAGTTCTTTGACCTGGCGATGGAGGAAGCTTCATCCATCCTGGGTGCCTCATCAGAGTCCATGAAATCCTACCACATCTGAAACTCATTTCACTTCTCAGTTCATGACTTTGAGTTTACCGACCTTTTCTCAGCCATACAGGATTTGCTCTACCCTGTAATTTGGGGTGGGCTGGTATTGCCGCCATTAAGTTCACATTAATCTTGCAAACAACTCCTTGTTGTTCACAAACCTCAAGTTAAGTGAAGAGTTTCCCATAATAAAGACCTTCCCCAGGGCACATCTCTCGGCTCCATCTCCCCACCTGACCCCACTCTAGTCGACCTCCCTTTGGTCTTCTCCTCCTTCCTAGCCCCATATAAGGCCATCTTTAACATGTCACTGGCATCTAAGTTTACTTCACACTCCGAATATGATTTGACTTTCCATCTGACAGTCAATCTAGTTAAAATCAACTGCCCTCTCTACCCCTATACAGAGGAAGATGATAGGGCATTGTGCTTTGTCTGGATGAGATGCTAGAGAAGGGGTGGCTCATCAAGAAGCCTTCCCCTGTCGCCTCCCCCATAGTTTTTTCTAGGAAAGCAGATGGATCCCTGCGCCCCTATGTCAACTATGGCCACCTCAACAACATTACCATCCCCAACCCATACCCCTTACCCTTAGAGCAAAGCATCAGCCAAGCCATTTCCAAGTCCCACATCTTCTTGAAGTTGGACTTGGTGAATGCCTTAAGTTAGGTGAGGTTGGTGAGGGGACAGGAGTGGCTCACAGCCATCCGCACTCGCTGGGGTCTTTTCCAGTTCAAGGTGATGTTTTTAGCCTGAAGTATGCCCCAGCCACCTTCCAGCGCCTCATTGATAACGTGCTGGGGGACTTGCGCTTCTCATGTGCTTTGGCCTATATCGATGACATCTTAATCCATTCCATTACCCCAGAGCAACACGCCAGGGATCTAGAAGCTGTGGTGGCAGCCCTACACAAGGCAGGGTTTTTGGTGAAACCCTCCAAGTGTGAATTATTCAAGGACGAGGTTACCTTATTAAGTAATCTTGTTCTGAAAGATGACTATGCCATCCCCCCTGAAAGCTTGAGGCTATTCAGCCTTGGCCTACCCCAACCACACAAAAATAACTTCACAGTTTTTTTGAAACCGTCACCTTATTTAAAGAAATTTCCCCCGCTCTTGCTCAACTGGTTGCACCCCTGCAATCCCTCACTGTAAAAATACCCCTTTCAACTGGTCTCCAAGTGCCAGAAGGCCTTTGAGGCTATAAAGGAGGTTTTTCTCACAACCCCCCTCTTGTGGCATGCCAATACCTCCTGCCCCTTCACAGTGGCCTGCAATGCCTCATCAGTGGCAGTGGGTGCCGTGCTGATACAGGAGCATGAGGGAGCCGAGCACCCAGTGGCCTATTACTCCTGTAAATTCACTGCAACAGAGCAAGCTTGGCCAATATATGACAAGGAGCTAGCAGCAGTGACGCTGTCGCTCACCCACTGGCAATACCTCCTGCAGGGCGCCCAGAATGAAATTACTGTTCAGACAGACCATAAGGCATTGCTCTAATACTGCTAACCCCAGAAGCTAATACATCAGCAAACTCGCACATATCAGGATCTCTGTGGGTTCCACTTTAAGTATGAATTCATAAAAGGTCCCCTGAACGTTTTTCCAGACATGTTCAGCCAGAATCCCTCCCTGTCTCCTAACTGGGGGAAGACCTTCTAGACCTTATGACTGTAGTGCCCCATTCCCAAATCCTCTCATTGGCCCCCTACTGTAGCCTTTGCTGACATGGACCCTGACGTTCCACTCCTCCATGTCCTCGCCTCCCAAGCCTGTTTCCCTGGAGGAATAGAGCTTTTTGCTGACTTAGAGTCCATGTGTTTCAAGAAATCACATGTACTTTTCAGGATGAAACAATCTTGTTCCATTATTAGGTTTGGGTTCCCCCCTCCCTATGTAGCCATGTTATTGAGGAACATCATGTCCCCCAGACAGTCGGTCACCCTAGTATCAAAAAGTGTGCGGATCTCATAAAGAGAACTTACAACTGGCTTGGGTCCTCAAAGGACATTCCTGCCTGGATCTCTCGTTGTCACCTGCACCTGGGAGAAATTGGATCGTTCTGATAAGAAAGGACTGCTACACCCTTTGCTGCAGGCTGAGGATACATGGACCTCAGTCTTAGTGGACTTCATCGTGGAGCTCCCGCCTTCCTGTGGCTTATATGTGATCATGGTAGCCGTAGACCAATTTACTAAGTCTCATTCTTCATTCCCTGCCTCTCTTCTATTACATTGGTGGAGACCGCAAATTTATTTGTCAACCATGTCTTTGCCATGTTTGGTCTCTCCAAGTAGATAGTAAGTGACAGGGGACCCCAGTTCACTGCCCAGTTCTGAGATGAGTTGCTAACTCTCCTCCACATCAAGCTCTGTAGATCCACTGCCTACCACCCCAGTCCAATGGGAAGACTGAGAGGGTGAACCAGGTACTGGAGCAGTACCTGCACTGTTATGTGACAGCCTCACCAGACACCTGGGCCAAGGATCTTCCTCTAGCACAGTTTTCATACAACAATTCCCTCCATTCCTCAACCAAATTCTCTCCCTTTGAGGCTACTATGGGGTATAACCCCTCTTTTCAGATTGGCCCCCAACTCTACTCAGTAGTTCCCGCCATCATGGACCACATAAGCTCAGTCCATGAGATGCATAACCTGGTCTTTGAACACCTGACAAAGTCCATCGAGGACTACAAGAAGTTTGCTGATTGGAAGCGCCTTCTGGGATATGAAATCAATTTTTGGTTCCCTTGTCAAGTTAGATACCCGCAACCTTCCCCTGAAAGCCCCCACCTATAAGCTTGCAGTTAAGTGCTCAGGACTCTTTGAGGTAAAGAAGGATTTAGGCAATAGAGCCTAACACTTGAGACTTCCCATACAGTGGAAGCAGCACAATGTCTTCCATACCTCCCTCCTAACCTCCTTCAAGGGGGAAAGGCCAACATCCCCAGAGCCAATTGTCATTGAAGAATCCCAGGAAGCGGAGGTGGATGCCATTTTGGCTTACCAGAGGTCCCATCAATCTGTTCATTACTTGGTCACTTGGAAAGGTTACCCCTGTTGAATTTTGGCTCCCTTCAGATGGCTGGTTCTTCTTCTGCAGTGGGATGGAGTTTTTATGTCTATTGTATGATGAAAATAGTCTAAATTGAGACTATAATTCAAGATATAACTCCTTGGTAATAGTACTCTAAATTTGTATTCCCCTGTCGTTAATTGGACTATGGCACGCCGCCCTGATCTTACTGATCCCAAGTAAATTCTCGACTAATACAAAGTAAAGAAAAAACACAAATAGGTTATAAGTTAAACTATAAACTAGTGGTAGTAGTTGAATGGTGTTTATTAGCATCAACTTGAAGGTATTTTATAGGGTTTTATTTTCACACCCATCTTACCCATGACGTCTCATTTTAATGGCATTTGGCCAAAGGAACACGTAAAATGTTCGTTTAAGGGTCTACAAATACTTTGACTCAGGGCATCTTGCTTAGCCTCAGGGTCAGTGTAAACAACATCATCATTCTCAAGATGGCTTTGGATGTGTCTGCAAATAGCTGAACCAATTCTCTTTCACAAGCAATCAGTAGTATATACAAGGTGATTTGGATCACTAATTAGTAAATAATTCAGTCAAAAACTCGACTGACTATAAAATTTAATTTTGACATAGACCAATAAAGTCCACGTGCCCAAGTCATTAAGTCAAAACTTACTTTAAGTCTGACCTAATCAACAAAGCCCTTGAGCCCGTGTCATCATAGTTGAATTATATTAAGTGAAATTGCTAGGCCACAAATCCCAAGTTCAGATATACTTAGGATATACCTGATCCATAATCGCTGATATCTGATATGATCCATAATAAGTTTAGTCATGCTAACATTATTATGTCCATATCAAATATCTGATAATTAGGTCCAGTCAATTACTCAACACTTCCCCCGCCTTGACTGGATATAAGCAGTGGGTACCCTTCTTCCTGAGTCACAATGTCTAGCTTTTCACATTTATCAAAGTACATTGTTATCTCGATAGCCTTTCCACCTTGGACAGATGAGCCTTCCTGAGGCTAAGCAAGTTCATGTGGCGCGCTATGGTCAACTCAGGTGTGTTGTCCATGGTTTTTCAATCTGGGTCAACCAGCTACGCTTCCACGGTAATAGAGAGTTTTTTTTCACATCCCATTGTGATAAAACCAATTGATAAACCCAAACAAGCCCCTGTGGCTTCAGGTATAGTCAATCAAACATCCCAATGAGTCAAGCGGGATCCCCTTTGACTTATTCTTTATCTCTTTGGCCTTCTATAGCCATTCAGTCCCAAGAAGCCCTGATCCAAAATCAATCTTCTTTGGATGAGGATTGTCAGGATTTTCCCTGGTTTAGGTGTAAGCCTTGACTAGGGGAAGGATCGATATCCCCCTTCAAGGGGTGTAAATCCTAAATGGATTATTAGGTTTAAAAATAAGAGTCAAATCTACAAGTATATCAAATTTGGGGCTTGGTATAAATTACCCCGAATTTGAGGAAATGGTACATCCCCATTCCCTGGGACATGTGACCTAGGACCTCACCTGACCTGGTCACATGAATGGCTTGATCCAAGTAAGGGTCAGAATTGTGGGCCATCCAGAAGGCCAGGAGAAACCCTACTTGGACAGGGCCATGACAATCCTAGAGCCACATGTCCCCTAATACCCTATAAATATCACTAATTTTTATATTAATAAAACACTTCCGTTCATAATGTTTTTTTTCTTATATTTTATTAAGTTTAATTTATGGAAATGAATGGAGTCTCATCCATTGTCACGCCCGGAGCTGCCCCTGTCCTCTTGGCTGACGCCAGCCTCTTGCAGTCAGCCTACTTGTTGGGTTCCCCTGCACCAGCACCGGCGAGCAAAGCTTAGGGAAACCTGACAAGGATCTTCTTCTGGGCTTCTTGTTTTCACTTTTTAGCATCTTTACTTCAAAGAATCTTGCTTTCTCCTTATGCGCGGGCAGTGTGGCTTTGTTGGGTCTTGATTCAATTCATGTTGGCACTTGTGAATGCCTACTTGTCATCCACACTTGCTACCAGTCCTGAGGTTGCTGCATACAATATTTTTGAGATCAACCAAGCACTAATTTTTGCTAACTCGGTTGCTAGGCTTTGGTGCAAACCCACTTTTTTACATACCAATTTTTACCTCTTGTTGGGCCTCAAGACTCAGATTTTGAAGGATTGACGCATCCTGGTGTTATACTGAGCCCTTTGTAAAAGCTTGGTTAGGGGCTTCCCAAGAAGTATGTCCCCCATATGGCTCTTTTAGGTGCATAAATCTGATTCCCTCCTTTGTCACTTCCCACCAATACCCTACCTGAAATGCACAGGGTATTAGATGAGGCTTGTTTGCAAATGTTTCGCGTGAAAGAGTTCCTCCCCTCCATTTACCCCTGCCTTGAAAGCCTTCTAGTCGATTGTATCTTCCTTTATGCGGCTTTTGCTCCTGAGTCAAACCTTTCCCACCTATTCATAAGTCCCTTCCAATGGACTTTCCCTTTAGTTAAATGGCTTTTCCTAAGCTGACAGGGCCAGAATACCTGGTGCCAAGCTTTCTTATGTTTTGCACATCTCTGACAGGGTCTAGATAGTTGGGACTTGTATGAGATCTGCATCTCTCTGATTCCTCTACAGGTTTCTCCAGTTCAATTGCACTCTCCATCCCCTACCAAAGAAGGGGTATCAAGTTCTAATGCCAGCGAGGCATCAAATCTATGAATTAAACTCTATGGCTTTCTATTATTTATTTTTTATTTTTTAAATTATTAAATATTTATATTTATTATATCCAAATCTTTAATTGATTTAATTAATTTTTTTCTTTTTTTCTTTTTGTATTATTATTCTTTATGATACAGACAAAGGAACTTAGCGTGTACCCAATTCACAACCCAGCCACCTTGATCCTTAATTGTTATATCTTCAGACGATTTCTCCAATATAATTAATGGACCCTTCCATAGCGAGGCTAGCTTGTGCGTGCGGCCTGCGCTATGAGTGTCACAATATACTGTTAAATCTTCTTCCTTGAACTTAGTCACTATAGCTCGTTTAGCATCGTTGTAGCTCTTCTGAATAGTTTTTTGACTAATTGCATTCTGGTAAGCATCAGATTGCAACTTGATTAAGGTCTTCGCTAGTTGCTCAACACAGTTATTTGGGTTAATTGCGTCAGTTGAACTGAGTACTGAATATAATAATGAAGGCAGAGTGGGTTGTCTACCATACAGAAGTCAAAATGTAGAGAGTGGCCTGTGCTGCTTTGGTGTCTAATATTGTATATAAACATGGGCAAACTAAATGAAGTTGCTCATTGCAAAGGCGCCAAAGCTGCGTTTTTGCTTAAAATACCAACTAAAGTGCCATTCACTCGCTCTACCATCCCATTAGTCTCAGGATGGTATGGTGGTGATAACATTTTTTTGATAGACATTAACTCATTTAACCGTTGTACCATTTGGCAGTAAAATTTGTGCCATTGTCCGTCAAGATCTTCTGGGGGACTCTGTGCTTATAAATAATATTATCCATAATGGACTTGGAAGTAGTTAGAGCACTAACATCTCAAATTGCTTTCACTTCCACCCATTTTGTTAGATGGTCGATAGCAACAATTATGTATTTGTTGCCTATGCTACTCACAGGCAAAGGGCAAATCACATCAATTGATATGGTATGCCAGGTCCAGTCTGGTTTGATCATATGATATTTCACATCCAAATTCATAGGTTTTGCAATTTGGCATGAATGACATTTATTGAGCATGTCTTGGATATTGAATTGCATGGAATCCCAATAGTAGCAGGATCAAATTAATTCTAGCGTCTTAGTCATTCCCCATGTCTGACAGCCTTGTGTGCTTGTGTAATAATCTCCATTCAGTTGGTTGCTTTTGGGAAGATTTGATGTTGTCCATTGGGCTTAAGCTTGTATAGAACTCCGTTTTGATATTTGGTGTTGATTATTGCTTTTTTGATCACTTTTTGAACTTCAGGTGGCTCATCTCCATACTTTTTGGTAATCATTTTTTCATGAAGCTCATCAGCCAAACTTCTCAGTACAGCTACAATAGGAAGTCGCAAATGTTATCTGCATTAAAGATGGGCCTCTCCAGCTCTATGAATAATTTCATAATCAGATGCTTGTAATTTCAGAACCCAGCGGGCTAACCACCTTTCAGGTTCCTTGATATTGTGTAGCCATCGTAATGAGCTGTGATCTGTCACTACTTGAAACTTGGTGCCATGAATGTAAACTCAAAATTGTTTACAAGCATAAATTATAGCCAAACATTCTCTTTCAGTCACCATATAATTATGCTCATGCTTATTCAGCATCCTGCTGCAATAAGCAACCGGATGCTCCTTGCCATCATCCCCAATCTGCAATAGCACACCACCAATTGCAGTCAATGAGGCATTAGTTTATATGATAAAAGGCTTGCTGAAATTGGGATATTGGAGGATAGGCGCTGAGCTCATTTTGTTTTTCAAAGCCTCAAAGGCTTGTTGGCATTCCTATGCCCAGTAAAAAACGAACTCCACCTTGTAGTAAAAGGAATAGAGGCACAACAATCTTTGCAAACCCTTCTACAAATCTTTGATAGTATCCTACCATGCCTAAGAACACTTGAACATCTCTCATAATTTGTCGGAGGTTGCATATCATTAATCGCCTTTACCTTTTGAGACTGAGGCCACAAGCCCTTGGAATAAATGACGAACTCAAGGTACCCAATTGTTCTTTAAGGATTTGGCATTTTATAGGTTTTATCTTCAGATTAGCTTTCAACAGCCATTCAAATTTGTTCAAGGTGCTCCAGATGTTTGGAAACTGTATACAAAAAGACATTGATGTCATCCAGATACACCAGAACGCAGGACAATTTAAGGTCCCCCAAAATTGTGTCCATTGCGCGCTGAAAGGTTGCCGGTGCATTACACAGCCCCTGTGGCATGCATGTTGGTTGAAAAAGCCCTTGAGCAGCAATCATTGCGCACTTTTCCTGCTCCTCTTGTGGCAGCTCAATTTGCCAATATCCTGATATGAGGTACATTGTGGTAAAATACTTTGCTGCTCCCAGACGGTCCAGAGCATCAAAAATTCTAGGCAACGGATAGGAATCCTTTTTCATAATGGCATTTAGGCATCAATAATTAATCACAACTCAATTACTGCCATCTTTCTTCTTTATGAAAAGTTCAGGGCTGGCCCATTGCTTTTGGATGTCACTATCATTCCACTTTTCGACAAATTGTCTAGCTCACCAACTATTTTGTCACTATCCCTGGGGCGCCGAATTGGCCTCATCCTAATAGGCATATGGTCCCCAGTATCAACAAAATGATGTATTCCTTTTGCACAACATAAATCTTGGTGATCTTTGGTGAGAATTTTGGAGTTTTGTTCAGACAACTCTAGTGCTTCATCCTTCTGTTGTTCTGATAATCTGGTAAATGATTCTCGATATATTACAGTGTGTGCCCTAAGGGTTATGGTTGGTAAGCCAAACTCAGATAATTCACCAAATTTGACAGCTGATTTTAACTCGTTGCTCAGAAATAGATGCACAAAAGTGACTACTTGATATTTCTTGACCTTAATATTTTGGCTGGTAAAATTTTCTAGTAAAACATCAATCTCTCCATGCCCTAGTATAAGTATTCCAGGTGCCTAGAAAGCTTATTTTATGTTTGCCCTTGTTATTACTTTCATAACCTCTTGGCTGAAAGTCATTATTAATTTTCCCATGGAAAGCTTATATAAATAACTCTGAGATTATTTTCTCTGACATTGGAGCTTAAATGATTATAGAGTGCATAATGTCAACTTCCATATAAGTCTGATATCCCTTCTCATCCAACTCATATGTCAACTTCCGAGTTGCAATACCAGCAGCTTCAGACAGATTTATTTTCTGATCAGACCTCCGTCACTTCAGAAGATGAGTCAGGATGCTTTGTGGAACCTATTCTATGGTTCTTCCAGGGACTCACATACGCCTAGTCTGTCACCAGCAGCTAGTCCTTCCATCGAATTACTGAAATAGCAGCTAATCCTCCAAAACAGGCTTGCTATCATTTTGAACAACTCTCAACTGATTCTTCCTCTGCCATCAATTCAAGAGTTGGACGTTTGAAACTCTCCTGAATTTGGCTCCTTTTGCTGATGCTCTAAACATCATCATAATTGCTCCAGATATTATGCCAGTTGTTTTTGATCATCGTTTCTGGCCAGGTTGGACCTGCTTCCTGAGTTTATCTTCTGACTTATCAAATTTTACAAACCCGCTATTCTGGTCTCTGAGCACTCAATCAGTAACAGTATTCACTTCCAGCTCTCCATATGCTGAACTTCAGACCCAAGTCACCAAGGCTTTGACTTTAGCGCTAAATCCCTCTGATCTTGATAACATCCTTAATCAGGATACTACCATATGCTCTTTTGCTTTGCTGGACAAGTTCTTTGAAGTTGGTCCACAAAGCTTCCAGCCTATCGCATGGGTCCATTGTTCATTCAGCTTTGACTTCTGAGAAGCCCGTAGTTATCACTTTCAGGATGCAATCTTCTCCTGCACAACTATCTCGCTTCTCTGGTGTTTCCCAAAGTCTTCTACCGATGGTTTTGATGAGGCATGATTCAGCAACCCCCATTAAGCATCCCTTGTTTGTTGCTGGCCCACATGTCTGGGGTTCATGATGAAGCCTGTCTTCAGGTAGCTCAGAACTTATCTTAGCTCTGGTACCATATCAGGATTACTTGGGGTTGTTTTCAGGTGAACAGCAAGCAGGAATTAGACTGGCCTGCCAGTCAGATGCCAGAGCACCTGAACGGTAAACCAGAATGCCCAAGGCACTGCTGTTGATACAACAAATATGGAACTAGAAAGGAGTTCCACCAATATCTGCTGGTGAGCCAGAATTTTGTACAGACATAAAATACCAAACAACCATGGCCGTAAACCTGAGGGGTATGAAAGTGTCAGCAGAAAAAGCGGCTTAATTCTCAACACATAAAAACTAAATTTTGGGGAAGGTTTTTAATGGAAAATTTAAAGAAGAAAAAATCAATAATAATTTTCTCAGTGCAATGCGACTGATTAAATAGTAGTCAGTTTGGGGGGAAAACACCTTTGAGATTGGGTCCCACAAGTTCACCCTAATCAACCAAATTATTCAGGAATGGGTAAGGTTAGTTCCTGGGAACCAACATAGAAAAATTTGGTGGTGGGCTGAGTTGCGTGGTTTGACCTCAGACATCTAAACCAAGGCTCAGCTATGTTTCTGACGGTTGGCACGACAGCATTTGGCCTGACAGGTGGCAGGAACCCCCAAGGCCATCCCACATAGGGGTGGGCCCATTTGGTTGGGAACAGGTTTGGGACACTGACCCAACCAATGCTCAGTTACTGGGCCATTAGTTTGGTCAGTGGCATTGCATCCCAGGCACAATGCCCAATTTGCCAGCAGGAAGCTTTGCAACCTCATCGATGGTGTCCAATGCTGTGCCTGCCCATCAGGGGTGATGCCTGACAGATTTGAGAGGGAGAGATTTTACGATTGTCATATAACAGAATTGCAACTGTCAGGTATTCCTGCCAATAAATCAGTCTTTATACATTTTTGACCATTTGAAATCTGAGCATCAGGCTGATTGCCGCTTAGATTGGTTACAAAAATTTCATTTTGGTGATCTCAGTGCAGATTTCACTGATTCCTTGTAGCAGTTCTGCCAAGGAGAGTGTGGGTACCAGGAGTGGTATCCAAAAGGGAGGGCTGTTACAGCGTTCATTTTACCAAGTGAGTCAGATTGCCCTGAATAACGAGGGGTACTGCCATCCTCTCTAGTGCCTTCTTGCTCAGAAACAGGAAAATGGCCTGATTGACACCCAGAGAGGATGTTCCCTGGGACTTACAGTTATTCACCGATTGCCTCTTCTAGTACTGTTGCTTTCCTCCCCACTCCAGGGTTTCACGATTGGCTTCATCTGACATCTCAATTTCCCTTCCCCTAGTCACTTTCCCACAGGGCTCTGCGTCCACTCAAAGAACGTAATTTCATGTAGGTCTTGCCCTCACTAGCTTCCAATCTCTTATTGATTTATACAGGCTGTTAATTCTTACCACAATCCATCATCCCTCCCTGAGATATGGCATAGGCAGAATAATCCCCGTACCAGGGACAATTATTGAATTTATCTGAGGTAAGCTGACCAGGGGACGGACAGTACTGATACAAAATTGACAAAAAACTCCAACAAAACGCCCTAAATGAGTGGTGAAACACCAAAACAAAAATGAAAACCTAGCCACCCAGGTGTTGCAGTTGTGAACCGCTTATCCTACCATGGCGGAGGGGGGAGGGGAGGGGGGTATCAGACAGATTATCAATTTTTTCTTCACTATTAAAGAGATGGACTAAAGCTGAGAGCAAGAGGTTTTGGCATCCGCAGGATTTGTGTTGAAAAAAATAGAAAAGGGTTAAGCTGTTTGTCATCAAGCTGGGCCAGGAGCATAGCCTCCAAGAATTTGGCAACATGGTGTTCAGCTTGTATGCGTGCATCAGGAAGCCGGGAAAATTTAGTTATAATGGCTCTGGTGATGCGCTTGGTGGGGGAAATTTCTGCCAGTGCAACAACTTTCTCAAGAGCAGAGGTGGCAGTTTCCCTTAATCATTCAATTTCCACCTTTGCAACCTCGGGGAATTTGGTAGGTAACTGATTATGTGTAGTCCCTCATTAAATTGAGTGACAGATTGTGCCACAGCTCTGCAGAGATGGCAGCTATCAGGAGAGGCCACAGAAGCATTGGCAAGTTGATGGTCACTCAAGAATGGGGTAGCGGTGGGTTTGTGAATATATTTCTTAGGTGGGAATGGGGCATCAAAATCTGAAGGTAGATATAATCCCAAATTAATCAGAAAGTCTGGAGGTGGTACAATTTCCCCAGATTCAGTTATTTCATCCAATAGGTCCCATGGATTTTGATTGAGCATGATTGATTCGGAGGGATGAGGTTTTTGGTTGGGTAAGTTTAAGGGCGTTAAATTGGTAGGACTGAATATGGGTCCAAACATGCTCCTGATTGGGTACATTATCAGAAATTAAGCTGGCTTGTGCTTTGGTTGCAAAGGTTTTGTTGATTTTTTAGCGTTCAGCTGGAGGGGGTGGGGGCAGCCAAAATCCCCACTCAAATGCTGGATGTGAAGCCCCATGTGTGGGCTTATCAGATTCCGCTTGTTTTGAATTGAAGCTACAGTTTTTGGAATAATCAAACTCATGGCAGAGGGCACAAACGGTCAGCCGTTGTCAACATGAGCCCAAAAGAAGTGATCTGGCGCAGATGGGATATGGGCACGTGAAGGGATGTGCTGATCTACGGTTGGCTGGTGGGGGTAACGATGGCCATTGTCCATGGTACTGCTAACCGCTCAGCTCCACTTGGGACCAGGAAGTGGAGGATGGGGTTCATACCATATTTGGATAGATCTACCATCAGTTCTTCGTAGAGTGTTTGAGGTGGAAGGTGCAAAGGAAGGTTTGCAAAGGTCACAACCATTGTGGTGTCACTGGGGAGGCGTGTACGGGTTGTGGTAATGGGAGTGTTTTTATATATTAAGGGTGTAGTTGCTGTAGCAGTGGCATCCTCTTCAGTGAGAAACTAATATCAAAATAACCCTTATAAGGACGGAAGTCAACAAATCCCGCTGGTGAAAACGTGGATGTTGCCAGCTCAATTATTGCTTTGTCAGCATATGGGAAGAGACGCCCATATCTGACTCAGAGGCAAAAGTGAATATTGATCAGGTAGGGCAAGAGAATGGGGGCGGGTTGGATGGACTCATGCTAAGTGTAATGATAAGTCCCTTGAAGAGACAAATTGGACTGATGCGTTAGGTGGACTGGATGAACCAGTTCACATGCGTTTGTCTTCAGGGCGGAAAATGCTGCAGGTGGAGCGCTGCTGCCCCACACTGGGGCAGCAGGTGGTGGACCCACTGACATAAATGGAAAACTGATGTGGTGGAGGTGGCGATGGAAATTAGAAAGATGCTTTTAATAAATTCGCTCAAAAGTGATGTCAAGTGGAAAGAAAAGCTACCAAGGACAATTAATAAAAATAAAAATTATAAAATATTTTTGGCTTTTCTCTGTGTAGTTTATAATTTTTTTTATTTTTATTCTTCTTTTTTCCCTATGGGACTTGACCTTGTTTTGGTTCAGCAGTCCATCTTTATATTTTTCTCACCCAAACTGGGTCCTAAGTACTTAAACCTGCCAGTTTACATGGTTCAGAGGTCCTTTTTTCGACTTAATCATCTAGATTAGTTCAGAGGTCCTTTTTGGACTTGACCTAATCATCAGGACATGACCAACTTAATGGTTCATCAGTCCTTTGGGAACTCTTTATATTTTTTCATTGATCCATCACTTCATATACTTAGCATGGACTCAATTCAAAACTCTTCCATCCAATAGATTCTTGGTGGAGTTAGCATCAGTCGCTGTCTTGGTGATCACTTTGAATGGACCAAACACAACACACCTAGTTTGTTTCTTCGTCCAAATTCATATCATAATAGGCAACTCTTTCCCTATTTGATATTCAGCTAAGGCCAATCAGTTCTTGTCATCCGTTGCTTTCACTTGTATCCTTTTCTTCAAAGCTGTATCAAATGCTTGTGATTTCATATCAAATAGGATATTTTCCATTCAGTTCAGGTATTGCTCGGTACTCATCCTCAAAATGGGTTCCACAACCAAATATAAAATCAGTGGCTACGCGGCCTTTCTTCCATATAACAATTCAAATGGCATCTTTCCCATCGCCATATGATTACTAATACTGTAGGCAAACGTCACCAAACAAAGGTATATTCCCCATACCAGAGTTCTCCCTGCGACTAGTCTCCTCAGTGCACAGCCAGTGTTCCATTCACCCGTTCTACCAGTCCGTTCATCTCCAGCTGGTAAGGTACTGACATGACTCCTTGAATCCCCATTATCTCATTTAATCTCAGGATCACATACTACATGAAGTTGGTCCCATTGTCACTAAGCAGGACCTGCGGACATCCATGCCAGTATACTACTTGATCCAGGATGAACCTCACAGTACTGGTAGCTTCTACTCTCTTTAGGGCCTTCGTCTCAACCCATCTCATCAGATGGTTGATAGCAACTACAATGTACTTGATTCCCCCTGTGCTCATCATCAGCGGTCCCATCACATTGATGGACAGCATGTGCCAGGAAAATCCAGGGCGGACCAGTCAGTATCCAGTTGTATTCCTATGTGGTTTGTGCAGCTGACACTTCACACAACAAGCTAAATAATTTACAACATCATAGTAGATAGATTCCCAATAATAACACTGGAAAATATGTTTGATTGTTTTCCTCAGGCCTCCATGCCTGAAACCTTGTGAGCTGATTGCACTATAGCAGCTCTTTCTAATGGTTTTGGGAATAATATATGCTTCCCATTGATTGTCTTGAATACTTGTTCATCCATGGTCTCGGTGTTTTCCATTGCTTTTCAAAGCACCTTGGATTTCTAGAGGCTCATCCCCAATTTTTCTGTCGACCATTCTCTGAAATAGCTCATCCACCTGCGGGTATACCATCTGGACCATTGTCAACTGTAATATGCCATCCGCGTTCTGGTGTGAAGCCCCTGTTCATTGGAAAATCTCATAATCATAATCATAAGCCTGAAGCTTAAGTGTCCATTGGGCCAGTTGTCCTTCCAGCTCTCTCGAATTGTGCAGCTAACACAGCAAAGAGTGGTCCATTACCACCTTAAAGTGAATTCCATGGATGTACACCTGAAACTGCTTGCATGTGTAAATGACCGCAAGGTATTCACGCTCAGTCACAGTGTAGTTCCTCTCAAAGGCTGAGAGTGTGCAGCTCACATATGCCACCAGATGTTCGTCTTCAAGTTCGTCTACTTGGCTAAGTACAGCGCCAATCGCCATCAATGAAGCATCAGTTTGAATGATAAGCTCCCAAGCAAAATTTGGATATTTCAGAATTGTCAAATCTATTAAATACTTTCGTAACTCATCAAAGGAGTCATGGGCCTCTTCATTCCCTATGAACCCTTTTTTGGACCTTTTAATAAATGGAATAATGGCTCAGCTATTCGGGCAAAGTCCCAAATAAATCTTCTGTATTATCTAACCATACCAAGGAATACTTGGATTTCTCGGACACTCTTTGGTACAGCCATACATTCTATAGCTGCTATCTTCTGGGTTTACAGCTGCAATCCATTGGAGTTGATTACAAATTCCAGATATTCCAACTCTTTCTTAAAGAAGTAACACTTCCTTGGCTTGATTTTCAGGTAAACCGCAGACAGTTGCTTAAATACTTCTTCCAAGTGGTGTAGAAAATCAGTAAGCGTCCTACTGAACACGTTTATATTGTCCAGATATACCAGTATACATGGTAACTTCAAGTCGCTCAATATCACATCCATGGCCCTCTGAAACGTTGCAGGCGCATTGCATAGACCTTGGGGCATCTTTTTCAGTTGGTATAGCCCCTGCGCGGTAATAATTGTGCATTTTTCTGGTCTTCCTTGGCAAGTCAATCTTCCAATATCCTGAGATCAGGTCCATCGTGGAGAACTACTTCCCTTCTCCTAAACGATCTAGTGCATCATCAATCCTTGGTAGGGAATATGAATCCTTCTTTATTATTTTATTCAGCCTTTGGTAGTCAATCACCACCCGGATTGATCCATCCTTCTTCTTCACAATCAGAATTTTACTCGCCCAATGACTTGAAAATGGAACTTGAAGCCCATGCTTCAATATTTTGCTGATTTCATCCTTAACTACTGCTTCAGTGGCTTTTGATCATCAGATTGGTCTCATTCTGATTGGCAAATTCTCCCCAGTGTCAACTTTGTGGATCATGTATCGTGCACATCCCAGATTATGGTCGTCTTGAGCAAATACTTCCCGTTACTTTTGCTCCAACCAGGATCTGCAACTCCTGGTAAAACTGATCCGCGAAGCTAGCTAGAGCCTTATCTTTATGGAACTGGATTCCCATAAATTCCTGCTTGCAGTTTGACATGCATGTCAGACTCCCAAACTCTTTCATGATGGCCGCCTTTGCCTCAGCATATGACCAGCTGTCCCCCTCCAGGTGAAGTAACACTAAGTTCTGCCAGTTGGTGTGTAGGCAATTAATGACTGTCAACGCCTTTTGATGATTCCCATAGCCATTCATGGTCATGTCAAACAGGTGGAAAAATGCTGGAACTTTATCCCAATGGAACATTGTTAAATTTGGCAATGCCCTAAATTCCTCCAAGTTATTTCTGGCCAATTTTCTCAGTTTTGCTACTCAGCTAACTTGAGGAGTGACTTCAGGAGTCATCTCTGAAATGGCAGCAAAAGCAGGTGGCATGTTCCTTGGGGTATTTGACTTCCCAAGTATCATGCGAGGACTTCTCTCTTCAGCATCTCTTGCCATATCAGGCTCACAATCACATTTGTGAGCTTTAAGTTCCTCCACTTTTTTGATTAATCTCTCTATATCCGCACCAAAATTTCTTAAACAAACGCGATCCACATCTCACTCTGTTTTCAGGTATAACACCTCTCAAACGAGGTCCCCTTCTTTCTTCTTCAACGAAGTTACTTTCCCTAGTAACTCGTTCCCAAAGCTTACAACATTCTCTATTCCTTCCTCCACCTTGGCAACTCGTTCTTCCAAGGCTGCGAACTCCTGATGGTCAACTGAGTTTAGAACATTCTGGTTTACAGTGGCTAACTCAGTCCACAGTTTGCGTAGCTCATCTTTGTATAACATCATTATAGATTCTTCACTCAACTACCCCTGTAGTGAGCACCAACTTGCAAAAATTTACTGAAGTGGTTGTTATCAGCAAGCAACCCTAGTAACCTTTTACTTCACAGGTTCCGTTTTCTTGTGCATTTCATTGCATTGTATAGTAGAATGAATTATTGATTGATAATAGTATGGAGACTATTATCCATAGTTGAGTTTAGATTATATTTTGACCCATTGGTCAGCCAGTATTCCCAATTAAATACTCGTGAAGTCATACTTTTAGGGATTCACTCCCTTGCTCTTGTCCACCTGATCTTTGCTGAGATACCCTGGTGACAGTCTCTTCAGTCCAACACACAGTCAGCAGCTATCCCTTATTGTGGCTCCTTCTTCTCTAGATCCCAACTCAGATCTTTAATCTTTTCTTTAAGAGTCTTCCAATTATTGCACACAGCGATAATATCCTTGAGACAGAATAGCACAATTGAAGCTGATTATTGTTTACTTGTTAAACTATATCCCAAATGAATAATCTTAGAACTAAATAACTCTTAATATCTAACTCTATCTATTACTTTTTTTTATTATAGTGAATCCTAGGGAATATACTAGTGGGGAATTTGGCTGTCTAACCCTCAGTTGACACCTCTTCGATGAAACACCATCCATTGCCATTGAATCACCCATCCTCATCTCAGCAGCGATGGTCTAGTCATCCTGGCTAGGATTCTTTCATTGGACATCCTTGAGTCCTAAAATGGAAAGAGTCAGAAAACGTGTCCCTAACGTTTTCCTCTTGATTTAAGCAAACCAACCATATTTGGCTAGCGACCTGCTTTGGTAATGGGACTTATTACCTATTAAGGAAGGTCACTCACCACCTGATCAATTTACTAGTTGCAGGTGGCATCACTCACCTCGCAACTTGCTATACATTCCTAATCAGTCAGTGATGAAAAACTGACCAATCCTAATTAGTACACCTGATAGTTAATCACTATAAGATGCCCCTATTTTTTTGGCAACTCTGCCCGATGAGATCTTAAGTATTTGTCTGGATCAATCCCTGACAGATACAACCAGGCGAATATCCCAAAATCACCTGAACATAGTTACTCTGAAACAAAGGCCAACTGATTTCTAATTCAATTCGCCTTAGGAAATTTTCCCCTAGTGATATCAGGCAATCTAGCAGGATGGGAATATGGGAAAAAATCCCAACATCATCCCAGCAACGTCCTCAACCCCTCAACCCATTGAAAAACCCCTCAATGGGTGAAAGGCGAAGCCCAAGGCCTCCTGACAGTCAAATTGAATCGATTTGATTTGATTCATAAACCCAATCAGGATTTTAAAAATTTTGAAATTTCAAATGATTTTCAGAGTTTTTATTATGATTAAACAGGACCAATAGGTTTGGAAAAAGAGCCAAAAGTTCAACAACTGCAAACACAGGAGGATTGGTCATCCTTCTTGCCTCTCCAACTCTTTGGAGATGCCCCTGAAAAGGACTGCAGTCGCCCCCATTGCAGCCATTTGGTTTGCTATGGGGCTTTTGGTATGTTCATAAACTTTTTTCACCCTCAATAGAATCAGAGGGGATCCCTCCTACAAGTGATTAAAACTGCTATGACTTTGACATTCAGCTCTTTCCACAGGGTTGTTACACACCCATAATGGCAGCTCAGTATTACTTTAGTGAGCAGGTTCCATGACACCATCCTTCTAATAGACTTAAAAGAGAGGGGAGGCCCAAGGGCTATAGGCAAGCAATAATCCAACATCAAGTAGCTACTTAAGCTCAACAGCCATCTTTGCTTTTTCACCTTTGTCGCAGTAGTGACAGGATCAAATGGGATGAGCATCCCCAGTTTCAGCATGATATAAAACGCTATTTGTTTTTCGAAATTTTAGGTAATTTTGAGAAGCGGTTGGAGCATTATTTTATTAATTTTTCAGCTCAGTTTCATTGTTCGCTGGTGAGCTCTCAGTTGAATAGAGGTATCAATTAGAGCCACTAATGGTGGTGATTCTATCCCAAAATCAATTAGACTTATAAGGCTATGGACGTCAACTATGGTTTCTACAGAAAGAAGGAAAAGAAAAATAGCTGGATTATTAGGCCTCACTGTCTTAGGTTTGTCATTAGGACTATCCAGCAGCACTGATATGGATCCAGCATAGGTAGGATCTAAAATTTCTGGACTGGTCAGGTTCTCCTTGATGGACAGGTTATCCATGCCTTATATTTCCAGAAATTGTCTTGAGGGAATATTAATTATACCCAGGTATCAACAATGAACTTGAACTTTGGCAATATAGTAGCCAGCTTAGGCAAATAGATGGGCATCCCTCTTGGCTATCTACCGCAGGAGGGGGTCCATACTCAAGAACCCCTTATAAGATATTTGAGCCTATCAATTTGACTTTTTTTGACAGACAATCCTAAACTTAACCTCTGTCTTGGCATTGTGAGAGGTCTTAAAAGTAATGGATTTCTGTGTCCCAAAAGCGAAAAGTTTTTGTCATAGTGCATAACAGCAGAATAGTCACATAGAAACTGGGTTCAACACAAGGTTGTAGCTTAGGTTGTCTAATATAATGGCTGAGTGTTCAGTGAAAGATTGCCAAAGGTTGCGAGTATTGAGGAATATGCCCATTATAAGAGTGTTATTGTGGCCCCCACTTTGCTATATTCCACGTAGTAAGGCAATTATAAAGCTACTTTGTTAGAAAATAATTTAGACAAAATGACATTAATGGGGACCCACTGTTGAGAATGGCGTGGACAGGGATCTTATGAACTTGAACAATGACGCATATGACTAAACTCCCAAAAAGAGGGTGCAGAATAAGAAACGGGGGGATTAATCAGATTAAGATCAATCAGTATCAGGTTCTTTATTATCAATGGGGATCTTTTTGTCTTCATTTGGCATGGAAGCATTATACTCAATAGAGGTGACAGGGAAACTGGAGCGCAGGAGGCTATGGAAGGGAAATGCCAGGCAAAAGGAGTAACAACATGGCAAATTGACCCAGCAAGAGAAAGTAACGTCCTTGGCGATCTTGGTTATATTTCATATAAATTTTCTGACAAAACAAACACCAAACTGATGACAAATATCAGGGACAAGAGTCCCTGAGAACTGTGAGATGTTGCATAAGAACTGTGGTGATATGCAGTAAAATAAGATGTGGTGGAGTCAGCGGAATAGACTGTAATGTGGGAGGTGGGCTTGCGCCCAACTTGGGCATTAGACCAGAGTGAGAAAAAGGACTTTAGCCATCAAGATGATTCCAACAGAGGTATTTCTGGAAAAATAAACAGAATAGTATGGAAAAACTTACACAAATAATCCCTAAACTTTATTAAATTTAAGTGATTTTTCTGAGAAAATCAAATCTTTCCTCTGCTTTGGTCTAAAATTTAAAGAGAAGATTCTCAAGGTTTCAAAGTGATTATAAAAATAGGATCTGAGCTGTAAAAGCTTCACCTTTCAACAAAAGCAAAATTTTTCCATTCAGCCAAATTCTGTAACTTTGTAGCTTATACTTTAGGTATTGGGTCAATTTCCAACGGATCTTATGACCTAAAATGAGCTCTTTTCCAGCAATGGCTGCCAAAGCTGAACCCATTTCCTGTCAATGACCTTAAAGAAAATATCGGTGACTTTTAGGGGTTCTAACCTTGGATCTAAGGGCTTGTTTTGCTTTGATTTGGAGGGGTGTTTATCACCAGGACATAAGTCATTAGTTGTGCAAGAGGTCGCTAAACATTCTTGAGGTGGTACAGGGATGCAGCATGAAACGCCTCATCCTTCAGGCTGACTGCCCTTTTCCTGACACCTCAGCGAGCCTCTTCCAATAAAGTCTTGGCGCTATGAAGGAATCCATTACGTTAATGCATTAAGGTCTGGGAATCTTCTGGTTATTAACAACATGGACTTGAGGGCAGCTGTCAGGGACTGGTGTACCACTTCCCTGGTTAAGGGTAGCTAACCACGAGCTAGCATATTCAAGGGTTTGGATCCAGTAAGACCAGGACACTAGATGCATCCCAATAGAAGAAATAGTGGGTTTACTGGTGTGGTAATTGACCAAAGATATGATTTTACGAGATGAAAAAAGAAGGAAGGGAGTTCCTTAAGTTTGGGGCGGTAGATTGGGATTGTTAACTCTTTATTAAATAATTTTAATAGTGTATGTATAGTATATTCATAAATTTATTGACTGCAAAGATTAACCATATGAATGCCTTGGTTTTATATACCACCCAATTACCTGGACTTGCCTAAGCTCAATTAATTTTAAAACAGTGCACTATTCTTCTCTGGAGCTTATGGGATTGCAACTTGCAAATGATTTTGAAAGGAAGTGGGAATCACTTCAGTCTCATTGTAAATTTGTTTTGATGTTATTAATCGACTCAATATTATTGTAACTAAGGTAATATAAATAATTGATGAACATTTTCACTACAACTATCACCTTTAGTAATTTTGATGGTCACACACAGCTTAATTTGATAATCAACACCAGGCGAGATAAGTATAAAAAATAAGGTAAAAAGCTGGGTGAATGCAGTAAAGGGCAACGGACCCAGACCTGCACCACCCAAAGGTACCAAGCGCACAGGTATAAACAAAGATCTAAGAAAAATAAAAAAACCTGAGGTTGCGCATCCCACAGGTTTCATCAATTTTTTAGTAAAATATTGCAGCTATTTGGAAGTCTCAATTGCAACCACTATCATTGGTGATACATGGGATATGAGTTTTCCTGGGCGTAGAAACACTGACAATATGGGAATTGTTCAGCAAGGCCCAACAAAAATTTTTCCCACACGCGGTGTACGTTACAACCCATACTATCCGCGGAGGTTGGGTAGACCTTGGGTTTGAAACTGCAGAAGAAGTGAACGAGCAGCAAAGGTCAGAGTAGTACTTGATCTTCCTGATGGACAGCAATTGGTCCTGACCAAGCGCACCCATTGGACAGAATCTAAAGACATCTTCATCATTTTTGACTATCTTCTGACTACACTGGCGCGCACAGTAGTCAAAAGACATCTCTGAGAAGGCTTGGAAACCTATGGAGAAATTAAACAATTTGAAATGCAACAATTCCAGCTGATGCCTACCTTTAGCACGGGGAAGGCAATAGCAATAATTTCACCAAACTAGGATGTAGTAGAGAATATTACAAAAATCCCCCGTATTGCATCCTTCACAATCAATGGAAAAAATTCCAGCTATTCCGTGCAACAATGGAAAGCGCACCCCCATTTGCAACCACTGCCAGGCCTTTGGGCACAGGATTCATGCTTGCCCATCAAAGAAGGCCCAAGAGAAATGGATTTTGTGAGGAGGAAATGGGCGAAGATGACTCAAAGTACGCCAAAATTACAGATACTACACAAGCCTTTGACTGGGGAGAACACAGACAATATAAAATAATTGATCCTATTTCCCCAAAAAGAACAATAAAAGGCCAAACAAGCTCATAAGCTGGTCGCGGCCAAGGCAAAGGCCTCAGCAGAATCAACCATATCGCCGGAGCAGATCCAGGAAGACATGGAGGAATTTGAGTCCATGAACTAATCAGATCCCGCGGAAAACCATACACCCAATCTGACCGGTTCAAATTTGGTGGAACCTGATTTGGAAATGAATGCAGCAAAATTGGGGTTCAGTGCACCCCCAGAAAATGTGGAAGTTAACCCAATTAGGAAGGAAAATCAACAATGGAATGTGCAAGAAAATAATGTGGCCAATAAAAATCCACAAGTGCACCGCAATAACATTTTGAAACCAAGCAAAGCCAAGAGAGAAGCAAAAACTGCGGTGATGAAAGGGGCAGAATACACCCCAACTCCTACTCATGGTTATACTCTACACAGCAGAGGTGCAGTGGAGAGCAATGTGATCGAGGGAGTAGGGCTGGGAGGCCCTGCTAATCGCTCCTGAGGCGCATCAGGCGTCTCAGTAGAGATAGGGATGCTAAACATAGCGGACTCAAGGCCTTAACGTCCCGGGCTGAGGGTTGAGTCTTCTATGAAACCCACCTGTGGGTATCCTGGTGGTGCAGGAAACCCGCTGTCCACAGGGAGAGGAGGAGGCATGAAAAAATGCTCCTCCCAACAATATTGTTTTGGTCACTCCACTATGGGGTGATAGTACACGCAAACCAAAACTTTAAATTTATTAATAAAAATTCATTCCTGGATGGCCGCATACTTGCAATAACATTCTCATGGCACAAAGTGCATACATTTGCCAGTGTGTATGCCCCAAATAGTTCACAGGACCAAAGAGAATTTCTCACAGCCATAACGCAACTAAATCTACCAGCAAACACTTTTGTCATGGGATACATGAACTGCTGGATTAACCCAGAAATGTACTGATAGCCATACACAACGGAGATACCACAAGGGCAAGTGGAACTTCAAGTACTAAAGGCCACCCTGGGACTATATGATCCACTGCCAAAAAGGCAATCCCTGCTACAAAACATGACACGCCCACATGTACACAATGGTACACTTGTCTCTATGTTGAGGAAATACCTAATACTCGCACCAATAGTTTTCTGTCACCAAATTCAAAAATTAAAACTGAAAAAATTGAATTCAATGACCAAAGGCTTGTTTTGGTGTCCTACAAACTGGCTGAATTAAGTAACCAAGCACCCAGATGGTGCAGAATACGCCCAGAAATTTTAGCTGATTCAGAATTTCAATCCTGGATGTAGAAAATATTTTCAAACTAGAATTTTCAAACACCCTTTTGCTCGGGCCCACTAACCACATGGGAAAACTCCAAAAAACCAACAACTCAACAAATTAAACATACATCATCTGGAAGACACAGGGCAGTTTCAGCCATTATCAAACACACATTGGCTGAAATTGACCATCTAGAAAACAACATACCAAGAATAGGATACAGCCATGGATGGGGTTGCAAATGGGCGGTGGTTTCTGCTCAGCTAAACACCATGATCCGCGAACACCAACACCAAGTCGGAGTCCAATATAAAGGCAAAAACATAAGAGATGGAGAAACTTGCTTGAGCTACTTTTTATCTGTCAATTCCACGTCAGGAAAAATTAAGATAGCTTGTACACAGGTCTGTTGACAGGACAAATCCATAGCAGAAGCACCAGAAGAAGTCACAACCAAAGTACACAGGATTTACACGAAATTGTATAAATCTGAGCCGGTCAAAACAGAAAAATTCAAAAAATTCCTTAGAAGCGCACATATTGACACCATGGTTCGAAATAACAATTTTAACTAACCTAATATCGCGTGAGGAATTATGGAAAGTAGTACGCGGTGCAACAAGAGGGAAATGCCCTGGAACTGATGGGATTCCCTATGAATTTTAAAAGAATATTTTACTAACATCTCTAACATTCTTCTAGTTTCAATGAACAAGTGTATTATGGAAACATGCCTCCTACCTGGAGGCAAAGAAGCATACACTGTCACATTTATTCAAGAAAGGAAACAGATTAGACCTATACAACTGGCGCCCAAATTCCCTAACCAATACAGATACAAAAATTTTCACAAAGATTATGGCTAAACGACTAGGAGAAATTGCAACTGATGCGATATCCCCATCACAATAATGGATTTTTCCCAAGAAGATCCATATGGGTTGACATCCACACAGTTGAAAATGTCTGCCAGTCCAAAACCTCTGGAGCAGTTGTCTTTTTAGACCAACAAAAGGCATATGACATGGTGAACTGGACCTATCTTAGAGCCTGCCTTCAAAAATTCAAGCTTCCAAATAGATTCATAAACTGGCTAATGTTGTTTACAGAGTCTGCAACCATGGCTGTGCGGGGAGCAGGATTCTTAACCAACCCAGTTATCCCACAGAGAGGACTAAAACAAGGAGACCCCTTAAGCCCTCTACTCTACAAGTTTAGCTTGGACCCTCTAATCTGAAATACAAACACAATAATCAAAGGAATCAACTTCAAGGGCAAACCACCAGTCAAAATGATGGCATTCGCTGATGATTGCGTGGTGGGCATATCCAACAATCAAGATGATTGCAGAATTGAGAAGATAATTCAAGACTATTGAGCCATAAGTAACGCATCACTTAACGCTGAGAAAACGGAAATTATACTCCTGGGGAAATATCAGACCCAGTGGATGCCATCTACCCAGGGACAACAAACTAATACAACATCAAGACTCCTTACCAGGTATATGAGGCGAAAATAAGCAATAACCTCACTGAAACTTCCATTCATCACCAAGCCAACAGCTGGCCCTGTTCATCACTTGGGAGTATGGTTGGAATCAGGAGGATACGCTAACTCCATGATGGAAAATCAATTATTAGACAAAATAACAAAACGCACAGCCTCCTTACATGGACACCAAACAGGTCTAACTGGAAGGGTTATGGTAGCCAACTAGATGATTTTATCAGTCATATGGTTCACGGCCCATGCAATCGCTTTCTCACCATATTTCTTCAACACAGTCCACGCCCTATTACAAGTATGGCTATGGTCCAACCACAACCCCCTGTACGCCTTGAAACCCTATTTGGCTCTAGAAGAAATGGAGGTATGGGGCTTACTAATTATGTAGAGCAAGCAACCCATATACTGGGATCCTGAATAGCTCAGGTGACTAGTCCAGATCTTCCAGATACACACTGGGCCAGAACAGCAAGATATAACTTCACACGTGAACTACAATTAAGAAACCCAAATCACCCAAACACATTAATCAAGTTTCTAGCATCCCATCCCACAGCTGCAGGACCACATGCCACTCCTGCACACTTCAAATGAATACTCCTAGCCATGAGAAGAGCGACATGGCGGATTCATATAAATGATCAAACCAGTCACCAAGGACGCCCAAGGCTAACTCACAGACTGGAGATCAACGATCAAATAGTCACAGACAATATTAAGCAAAAGCCCAAATACCATAGCCAGGATAGATTACCTGAACCATATGAACATACCCTACAACCTAGAGACTCAAAGAAGAGTATGGAGATAAACACATCACCCTCTACTCCAACCTAGGATAGTAGCACATGTATGTAGGTGTATGAGGAGAGTATACCAATCAGCTGAACGGTCAAATGTCACTCATACCTCATGTGCAATATGTGGTCAGTATGGAAGCCTAGCCCAACGTTTAGAACTATGCCCAACATCAGTGGCTGTATGGAAAGATGCCATGCGCCTTTTCCGCCAAGAAAACGGACATACATTCAGCCTAGCAAGGAACATGTTCGCTATAAACATGGACTCTCCTATCCACCCATCTCTCAGGGCGCTAATAGTAGCAATTTAACTATGGACGATAGATACAATGGTACTGGAATCGTTCACAGGAGCAGCGCCAACAATCCAAGAAGCCATTCATCGCTTCCACAGCCATATATTGGAACATTTCCAAGCATGGTTGTTTGGAAATATAACCCCCCATAACAGAAGGACAATCAACACATGGTTCCCCATATGGTTCCTAAAAGTTGATCCTTTCCTTTACACATGCTGCATCCAAGGATAAGCCAGCATAACCCCCTCCCTATCGTCCTAATCTTGGTGATCCTAGAGACAAGAGGGGCTTTGAACCCTCTGGGGTGTTTTTAATTGTCAAATTTCATTAATTTTCTCACTATATCAGAAGTGCCTGTCCCCTGGTTGACCTTCCCCAAATAAACAACATTTCCACTACAATTATTCATTTGATATGCAATTATTCGATCCAACTTCATCACATATCCTCTTGATCTGATGTGTAATATCTGTAATCTCAGGAATACCACTAATATCAGGATTTAACCTGACAACAGCTGGAAGAAGTTGATGCGGAGGACTTGGGATCAAGGCAGATGAAGGAATCTTATTAAAAGATTCCTTAATTTCCCAGTTATAGGTAAAATTGCAATTCCAACCAACCATGTACAAATTGACTTCATAATAAAATATCAACGTGAAGATTACAGTAGTTATGGCGTTATCCAACATAATATTAGTGGTCACCATTGTTTGTGCTAGGGCATATCATTCCTGGAAACTCCACAGAACTCTCTCCTTTGTTCAGAAGAATGGCCATTAGCGCCTGTTCTCAATTGGCCAAAGACTAGTTGCTTCTAAACTCTTGGATTTAGGCCATATGGTTTTTTTTAAGTGTGACATTCCTTTAGATAGGGAGTTTTAGTGTCTCAGGCCATACTATTCAGCCAGGAAGGGATGTGCTTCACCTTTTGAAAGCCAGTATCCTCCTCCATTTTGCTCATATATGCGTAAAGGAAGTGTTAATTCTTGGCATAAAGTCTTGAGTCCGCTGAGTCAGTTTGCACAGGGTATTAGCCACTGAGCAACCAAATTGGACAATATGAAGATCGCTAAAATTAATAAAACTCAATAAATTATATACGGAGCAATCACCCCTTATTTGACCTTTTTAAACTTTATACTAATCGCAACTTATCTACAACAACCTAATAATGGAAAAAGACCCTCTGTTCAATCTTCTGTATGAATCTTTAAATCCCAGTTCCCCAAGCTGGATGCATCCTCAGCTTGATAGTCTTCTATTCGTTTTCCCTTTTCTAGAAGTTCTTATTTATATCAAAATCTTGGCATAATTTCCATCAATTCACCAAATGGTCAATATTTTGATCAATTATTATCCATATACCTTTTCTGTCAATCTTAATACTTGAATCAATTCCCACTCCAATCCGCCAGTATGGGTAGAATATCATCCAGTCATATCAACTTCCTAACATTACCCCCCTTTCACTGGACATTAGGCTCTTAATGTTTATATGCTCAAAGGAACATCGTGTGAACTTGATTGATAATCTGACCCCCCACAAGTTCGTTGATAGTGTAGACATCTTTGCCAGTCTTCTCAATTATCTAGAATGGTCCAGCCCAGATGTTGGAGAGCTTATTTCCCGCCCAAATCTGTGCTGGTCGTGGAATAAGACATAGTCTCCTACAGTGAACAGTGGAAGTCCACTCCATCTCTTCTGATCAGCTGCCAGATCGTGAATCTTCTTGGCCAAACTGGTAGAGTAGGCTTCCGTTTGCAGCTTGATCAATGTATCTGTAAGTGTCTTCAAATATCGCTGAGGGTACACACCACCAGTGTCCTCTACACACGAGTAAATCAAGGCAGGCAGAGCCAGATGTCGACCATACAGCAGTTGGAAAGGGCTCATACCAGTGGACGAATGATAGCTGATATTATATGCAAACACAGCTGTAGGTAGAAGGGCACTCCATTATGAGGGTCGATCCTTTATCAATTTATTTTAGTATGTTCACTAGGGTTACGTTGACCTGCTCCACCATTCCATTTGATTCCATATGATAGGGGGTGGTCAAAATCCCACGGATTGCCATCACCTCATTCAACTTTAGCAGGATGTGTGAAGTGAAATTGGTTCCATTGTCCGTTTAAATGAACTGTGGGCAGCCATGTCACTGTATAACACACTCCATAATAAACTTGGCAGTGGTGACCGCGCCCAAGTCATTAATGGATCTGGCCTCCATCCATCAAGTCAAATGATCAATGGCGATGATTATATACTTGGATTGTCTGGATCTAGTTGGCAGAGGTCCCACTACATCAATGGAAATGGTGTGCCAGGTGAACTGGGGTCTAACCAGCTGACATGTGGTCTTCTTGTGGAATGGCTTTTCCACATGACACTGGTGGCAACAACTAATCATTTCCAATATGTCATAATGCATGCTCTCCCAGTAGTAATAGGGTCACAAAAACTCCACCGTTTTCTGCAATCCTCCATGTACTACAGCCCAATGAGAATCCATAATAATTGCGGGTCTAGCCAAAGGTTTAGGGAAACTCAGCGTCAAGTCTCCAATATGCTTATATAGTTCCCCCTCACGTAGAAAAGTATCCTCCCTGAGCCCATCTAATACCTTGATCTCCTGCAATGGCTCATCCTGGTATTTGTTTGGCACCATCTTCTTGTACATTATGTCAGCTAAATCTGCCATGAAAGCGACTATTGGCATCTGGTAAAGACAATCTGCATTTTGATGTTTTGCTCCTGTACAGTTTACAATCTTAAAATTGTAGACCTGGAGCTTCAGTGCCCAATGTGTGAGCTGTCCTTCCAGTTCACAAAGATTCTTCAGCCAGCGCAAGGAAGCGTGATCTGTCACTACTTGGAAACTTACCCCATGTAGATAAACCCAAAACTGTCTAAAAGCAATGATCACCACTAAACACTCCGGCACAGTCATGGTGTAGTTTTGTTTGTGACAGTTTAAGCTTTGACTACAAAATGCGACAGGATGCTCCACTCCGTTGATGTCCTTCTGGGATAATACTGCCCCTATAGCGGAGAGGGATGTATCCTTTTGTACTATGAACTGTTTGTCAAAGTTGGGAATTGCAAAATGGGTGCACTTGCTAATGCGTTTTGAAATACATTAAAAGCATTCTGGCATCATTATATCCAATTGAAGGAAACTTTTTTTTTAACAACTCAAAAAGAGGGGCCGTAATGCAACTGAAATTGGGAATGAACTGTTGGTATACCTGACCATCCCAAGAAACACTTGAATATCCTGCTTATTACCTGGGTAAGTCACTTGATTATAACTTCCAACTTAGCCAGCTGCAGTTTAAGCCCATTTGATTCCTCGAAGAATCAGAGGTATTATAATTGTTCTTTAAAGAAATGGAACTTCTGAGGCTTAATTTTAATAAAGCAGTAGCAAAGTGTTGAAACACTTGTTCCAAGTGGGCAGGGTGCTCTGTAGCTATCTGTGAGAACACATTGATATTATTGAGATAAGAAAGACGCAGGAGAGCTTCAAGTCACCTATAATCATATTCATTGCACACTGGAATGTTGTTGGGGCGTTGCACAACCCTTTTGGCAAGTGAGTCAGCTGAAATAAACTCTCAAAGTAATGATAGTGCATTTCTCCAGTTCCACTGATGAAAAATCTATCTGCCAGTACCCTGAGGTTAGATCCATGGCAGAAAAATAATTCGCCCCACCCAATCATTACAACGCATCATCAATTCACAGAAGAGGGTAGTAATCCTTTTTTGTTACGCTTCTGAGTTTGCGATAGTTAATAACCACTCAATTTGTGCCATCTTTTTTCTTTACAATGAGCACAGGTGATGCCCAGAGACTGTTTGGCGGCTCTAGCATCCCTTGCACAATAAGTTTATCACCTCATCTGAGACAACCTCTTCCGCCACTTTTGAGCATTTAATAGGTCACAATCAAATAGAAGGGTGATCCCCATATCTATCAGATGTACCACCCCTTGAGCGCACCCCAAATCATGATCGTCATGTGCAAAAATATCTCAGTACTTTTCAAATAACGACATAGCCTTATCTTGCTGTTCCACTAATAATAAAGTAGGTGCTTCCCGCGGAACCACTGTCAATACACTGAATGATGAGCTTGTCGGTAGTCTGAGATCTTCAAACGAGCCAAAATCATGAGTATGGTGAACTTCTTCTATAGGAACTAAGTGTAGGTACGCCATTGCTTGGTGCTGCTGGATCGTTATTTTCTCCTTCTGTAAATTCGCTTGCAGCACCTTCACCTCCCCATTCCCAGGGAGCAGTAGCACTGGAGCCACATGTGGTTCAAGCTGTGAGTGCTGGAGAGGCACCATAATTTCCCCATAAAGCCCTTTAAGGACATCGATTTTGAGCTCAGTCCCTACTATGCACTGATGTCCAGACGATAGGCTCAAAGCACTTGCTGCCCAAAGCGGGATCCCTTTGTACTCATAAATCTGGTTGAGGAGTTATCTGGTTCTTCTCTTCATTCATTGATATTGAACATGAATCACTCTATTGCTATATGCTAGATTGATTTGACTAGAGCGGAACAGTTCCAATTGAGATTCCACAAGAGGTAAAATAAATGGGGATCTGTTGTCCTAGAATATTAAGAGTTTCCTCCGCCATATTTATCACAACACCAAATTTCCTCATAAATGCCACGCTGATTAACATGTCATAGTTGTTATTTGTCAGAACAACCGCTGGAGCGGAAGCTCATACTGACCCAAATAGTAAAGGCAACGCGCTATATGCTCCTTCAGACACAGTGCTATGTGTCCCCATGGTCTTGTATACTACTAGATGGTCCACATCCAGTTTTCAACAGAAGCTTAGCCACTAACCTGGTAGAAACTATGTTCGTAGGGGCTCCTGTGTCTATGAAAGTGCAGATTTTTGTGTTTTGAACAAAAATGTCGCAGTAAGTGCATTCTGAGTAAGAAGAACCATCAGTGCTTATTATGTGTACATCCAAGGGCTTTATGTTACTCAAAAAGGAGATAATGCCTTGCTGAACTGAGGATACTTACTAGCGATTTTCTCAACCAGAATGGCTACATTAACCACTACTAAAGAAGCAACGTCCATCAAAGGATCCACATTTCTTGTGCAAGTCTGTTCCAGGATCTGCCACGCATATGGCTTCTGCATGTCCTGGTGGAACTCAGGGCTTTGGGTAGATTTTGTACTCTCTGAAATGGAATCAGGGGTAACCAATGGAAGCTGCTGGGATAACAAATCATCCAATTGAGTTCCAAATCCTACCCAAAGATATGCTCAGGAATCTTTAAGGATAAGTGAAATGGAAAAGCAGAGGTAGAGTGTCCTATCTCTACTCCGCTTAAGCTTTTCCCTGCTTGATCTTCTCAGTTGCCATCTCATACACTTGAGGTTTGCTAGGGCAATTACCCGCATAATGCCCTCTTTGTCCACACTGGAAGCAAGTATTCATAATAGGTTCACGTATATATCTTGCGGCGGAAGGGCCAGTTCAAAAATTGACAGTATGGTTCCAAGGTTGTGGACAAACTGGTGGAGTGTACATAGGCTGAAAAGGGTCCGCTGATTTGTATGATGGACGAATATGTTCCAGCAGTTGATAGCTCAGTCGCTGTGGACCATATCCTGAAGAGTTTGGTGTGGAGACAGCAGAGGTCTTTTGGGCTACATCAGGAGTGTTGATTGTGGTGGAGAGTCAACATAAGGTGTGCAAGATTCGAATAATTCCTGCATCTCCATCTAAAATGTGAGAGATAGCATTATGTAGTTCCTGATATGGCTTGACAGCCGCTGTCATTACTATACTGACATACTCAGCAGATAAAGTGTTAGCTCCAAGTAGTCTATGTGCTTCCGCTGAGAAACGTTCTACAAATTCTAACAGGGTCTCATTTTAGTGAAACTGTACAGTCAGGAAGTTGGCCTTTGGTTGGGCCATCTTGCTGCGCCCCCAAACATCTGGAGAATAATCGCTTTAACTGCTTCATAGGATACTGAGCTATTTTGAAGGTAGCAGGTAACTTGATCAGCGCTTTCCAAATCTAGAGCAGACAGCAACAGTTTCACTTTCTGCTGATCAGAAGCCCCTTCCACGGCGAAATTGAATCACTTAAAATAACCATGTAGAAACCCATCATGACTGAAAGGAGGTAATTTCTCAATTTGAACAGCTTCGCCTTGCTCCAGGCTCCTGCCACAAGGAGCAGGCGAATTGGTTCCTGAGAGAATAAGGGAACCACCCCTTGTGAACCATCATACAGCCATCCAGATGGACTCAAATCTGTTGAAATGGACTCAGATGAAGTACTGTGATGTGGGGGGTCCATCGCAACTCCTGAGGGATATTCATTAGCTGATTCATAGCATTCTTCCCCTAAATCGCCACTAACTGCACCACTCCCCCGGCTTCAATGTGCTCCACAAAATGTTCGTTGTATAACTGCTCCATTTTAACCAAATAGCATCTACACCATCCATCCTAAAATCCCTGTTGCATTGTCTCATATTGATGTTGCAACTCCTGACATAATTCCCACTCAACGTTCAGTTTCTGCTCCACTGCTTGTAGTCATGAGAGGACATCTTAAACTATGTTCTGCATATTTGCATGTTGCTAGCTAGTGTTACCCGCTTGTTGATTAGCGTCATTTATTTGGTTAAATAGGGCAGCTTTTTCCAGTACCAATTCCTCATTGGCCCATCAAAGGGTATCAAACCATACTTGCATGTCTACATACTCTCTTGTCTCACCAATCTGAAGAGGAAAAGCTTGACTGCACTCAGCCTGGCTAACAACTTACAGTTGTGTAACCCTATGGATTAGCTGGAGATATTTGGGGGACGTCGACCAAAGGATAAGCATATTATCTGTCATTCTCTGACTACTCCATTCGATGTAAAGTTGGGTTAATTCAATGATCTGGAACCAACTTGATCAGCCACTTGCCATTCCATCAGGTACTTTTACCATAAGCTGAGAAATCCTGGCTTCAAGCACTTCCACCCATTCTGCTAGATCCATCATAAAACGCTTGTAATTGCTTTCCAACGTTGTTACATCCTGAATACATTCCACCAATAGGCCATGCTAATCCAACAGTTCTCCTATTACCCGGGGTAACTTTAGATTTAAATGTGGTACTAAAATGTCCAACTGATGGCGGACATCCCCAACCTGATAATCCATCTGTACCAGCGCCCTCTGTACCTTCAAAAAAGAGTGGTCAAGGTTGTCAAGCAGGAGGCAAGTATCATTTTTCTGTACTTTAGTGAAATGTATTACATCCCCAATCTATATATTGTGGCGAGCCAGCACATGCAATAGCTGGCGAATAGATGGTTGCACATAAGCGACTAGATACTCCTCAATTATGTGGGTAACAAGGCGGCGAACCAACCCCATTGTATTTGCATCAAGATAGGACATGTATAAGGCGTAGCGATTTTCTTGGTCTCATTGGTTATAAAAAACTCAAGGCATATTCCCCCACCTCATCTTCATATAGTCAATAACCGCACAACAGCCATTCCATAATATCCCGCAGCTTCTGAGGGGTCACATTGTGGAGCATCCTTGTTTCCCAGCCTTCAGCTCAGGGCAGTTTTCTAATTGCAGATTGACCATAACTTCTTCATCACCCAGTTCAGTTATAGTAAGTAATATTGGTTCATTGTTAGGTGCCTCCCATGCTTCTTAAGCATAACGCGCGCAGAATCTGATCAAATTTTGTCATAACAAATTAGGGTATGTCATTTTATCCTAGCGTTGAGAAACTACAGTTGACCAGTGGCCCCCTTTAGTGAGCACCACCTTTAATTCTAGGAGTAAAGGCATATTTCTGACAAGTCAGTTTGCACAGGGTATTAGCCACTGAGTAACCAAATCAGACAATATGAAGATCGCCAACTTTAATAAAACTCAATAAACTATATATGGAGCAATCGCCCCTTATTTACCTTTATACTAATTGCAGACTTATCTGCAACAACCTAATCATAGAAAAATACCCTCTGTTCAATCCTCCATATGACTCTTTAAATCTCATTACCCAAGCAAGACGCATCCTCAGCTTAATAGTCTTCTATTCATTTTCCCATTTCTAATAGCTCCTATTTATGATGAAATTTCAGCGTAATTCCCCTAGATTCGCCAAATGGTCAACATTTTGATTGATTATTACTCATATACCTTTTCTGTCAGTCACAAGACTCATCTCGATTCCAACTCTAATCCTCCAGTATGGGCAGCGTATTATCCAGTCATATCAACTTCCTGACAGGAAGGAAGCAATACTTTCCTGTAATGGCGTGAGCTTCTCCTTAAAGCTAGGCTTAAAGTTGATCACATTGGGTTGAAAAGAATGTTGATGGTAGGAACCAGATTAGGATCAGAAATCTCAGTTTCTCCATAGTTGCAATGGACCTATTGATCCTTTCATCATCTCAATCCTTACTTGTTCCTCCTAAATTTCATCCCAGTTGCTGTTTTGAGAGGCAACTGAGTCTTTCTGGCCATCTTGCTCCTTCAGAGCTTAATTTTCTTATGCTGGAGGGGCAGCTGACTCTCTTAGTTACCAAAGTGATCTTCAAAACTGTGAAAAGCTTTATTTGAGCAGGGTGATGCAACTATATGTGATTGTGATGAATTTGCTGAAATTATAATTAATAATCTGACAAGGCATTATTTAGACTCTAGAAATGATAGGGACTCCATCTACTTGGAGCTTTCATCCTTGAGCTACATTTCATATTTGATAACATAAGGCAGCAAGCACTTTTAGCATTTTTGTTTTCAGGAGTTGTTTGGATAACCAGGAGTAGGTACCAAGGAACTGGAAGATCTTTTAGTCCATGAAGACCTTTATGCTCTTTAGGATCTTCAGCCTCAGAGGCGATATTGTGGGAGGCTAACTTCTGGTGGTGCTGTTGATGTGACTGAATAAGATCCTCGATCTGATTAAGGAGTTGGCTCCAGGTGGTTTCATGGAACTGTACATTTTGACAAATCTGGTCCTCAAGCTAACCTGTTTTTTACTATCTAGCATAGCAAGTTGGTTATGAGACTCATTATTTATCCAAAAGTTATTGACAATGGCTTCTTGATCGTCATTAATGAAGGAGGAGGCAGCATTATAAAAATTGACAATATTTGAGTGTAGTGTTCAACTGAGCCCTAGTTGTTGAGCTAATTTGTGGTGATGTAAACCAAAAATTTGTAAAATGTGGTGTATAGCTGTATGGATCAAGCTTTTGAGATAGAGTCTGGTACCCAAATCAAATTTTTTTGAGGGTAGTAGAGCAAAGTATATAAATCTCGCATTGTGGAAAGCACCAAAGACTCTTTGGAATGACAAGAACGGCCTTTAGTAGAGCAGATGCCATACAATAGATGTTGAAAAATCTCGTTGATGTTCTCATTTGAAGTTCATACTGATCATGATTAATTAAAGTTAAAGTTGAGTTGGTTAATGATTTAAAATCCTAGGATATTAGATTGTAGAGGAGGTAATTTTTACTGAGAGATGTTTTTCATTGAGTTATGCTTCTTGACTGATCGGCAGGTTTACCTCCTTGATTGCTATTATACTCCACTTTTCATGACTGACGTTTTCATTGAAAAGCTCAGAACCCCCTGTAGTGAGCGCCATATATGTCAGCTTAACAGTTCTCTTTACTGTAGCTGTGGCTTTGATTGGGCTCAAAACTGTAAAACTAGTGGAGAGTTCAATAAGATTAAAAGATAGGGTAACTAGCCTATTCTATTGAGTTAAAAGGGTATGATATTTATAGTGTGCGTGGGGACATGACGCAATAGGACCACAATGGCCTTGTATGATCAGGATCTTTTACATCCTTCTGAATCAACTGCCTAGTAGATGACATCATTTTTCTACATCATCCTTGTGATCACATCTCTGGGAGTCGCTCCTTTTAGACTCATTAAGTGGGGTGTAATTCCAGAAGGCATTTACATTGATTTGCGTGCACGTGATGCTTCTAGCTCAAATTTCCCAAAAATGCTTTAAAGGACAAGTTTTGATTTTAAGAGCTTGAGAGTTGATTATTGAGGCTCAATATGGGAATAAGATCTTACCTCGCTCATTACCTTAAATAAAACATATTTGCTGACCAACATCCATAATATATAAATTTGTATCCAACCTCAGGCCAGACCTTTGCGGCATTATTGAAAACTTGTACTAGATTAAAAATGAAGTTTTTTAAAGAATTGGGTGTTACAGATAAGTCTGATTCATGGACACCTCCTAAGTTGCCTTAGCATATATATTAGAAGGGTGACAGATTAGAAGGGACAAATGTGACAACACGTGCTCTGATATCAAGTCTCATCAACAAACTCATGAATCACACTAATGGTGATAAATCTCCAGCGCTGGAAGTACACAATGGGACTACAGGGATCTGGAGAACTTAAAGATTAAAAGCTCATTTTTATACTCATCTTTACGTTTACTCTGAGGTATACTGTTTTCAAAAATTAACCTATTTGAGTGCAATATCACCTTTCAGACTTTACCTCAATTGCAATAATAATTGTAACAATTAGTACTATAAAATACCATGGTTCTCCAAAAAGGTATGGTACACCACTCATTTTACCATTTTTTACCGTTTTATTCAACTCAATGATAGCTATATTACAATCTTGGTTTTAGGATGGTCAAAGGGCTCCCATTAAGTTTGATAAGTACTTTGGCCCATGTTCCTCAGGTGGCATGGGTCTTATTGAATACCGCCAACAAACCATTAAGTTTCAAACAAATGGATTGTTCAGGTAACGTTTCCTACCCCAAATATTCTCCATTGGGCAACAGCAACAAGAGAAAACTTTTCCACGAGCCTTGGGACTGGCAAAACCTACCGCGCCGCTACTTTGATGCGTTATCTTGCTTCACCCCCTATGCAGCACGAACCCACCGCACCAAACTACATATCAAAGGTATTACTTGGGTTATCAATAATTTCATTTGGAAATTCTAGCATATTGACCCACTATCCACTCTGCAAGGGGAAAACCCACCTTACCTACAACTTTTTGATAATGTACATTGAATCAGATAACCTCTTATCTTTGAATTAAGAAAAAAAACTAGAAAAAATTGTGTGTTGGATTCGTTAGATATCCTGACTCCCTACATGATTAGAAGATCATTTAGGGGTATACTCATCAGCCCTAATTCACCTTAAACTGGAGCTCAGATATGGAAGTGCCTTAAAAGGTCATATTAAACTGCGGAAAGATCTAACACCAATATGCACCTTTGTCCAGTTTGGGAAGCCATATTTTGTCCAAATGATAGAGGGGTGTCCCACATCCAAGGTAATCTGGATGGAAGTTTACCATCTGTTCCAGCTTACTGCACTTAATAGTTTGTATCCCTACCTATGATTTATTCAATTGAGGGTGTTTGTCAGGATTTGAGATGACGAGAATATCAAAATCATTTCTCCTGAATCAAGCCTCAGTAGATTAACTCTTTGACAAGCGCTAACAGGACCTTACCCTGAAGGCGCCAAACCTAGATTTGATAAGGAAGCATCATGCACACAAGAATCATTGGAACCACCTCCAAGAATTCCAATCCTACTACCTAAATTGAGAGAGGCATGGTCCCCACCGCTACAGTCATGATGATAAAGAGCAATGAGGGTGCCAACCAGGCAGTTGATCTGAAAGGCATTGGAAGATATTTATAATATAGGGCTGCTAAGGTCCTTGAGGCTCCATGCACTTAAATACCCTTTAAATATCAACGCTTCCTAACTCAATAAAGTAGTCTATTGTGACAATTATGATATGACTGGACAATAAGCCCTAAGTTGGTACAGCAGAATGGGTAGAATTCGCTGAGAATGAGTATGAGTTACAATTTTAGAGCGGCTTAAAATAAGGTGATATCAAGTTACAGCGGATGGTATTTGGATTGCTTCCATATGAGGCAATTAGGAGATATCGATGTACCATGAATAGTGGTAAATCACCTCAAATTAGTCAATATGAATTTACAAATGAAGAATTGCCAGAACTAATGAGATATGGAAAACTAAATTACTAAGCTGACGAAATGGTATCATCCAAAGTTGCTGAAATATAGGCAAGATTAAATTATTGAGAGGGAAGTTGTTAATAGTTTATAGTGAGTGGAACAGCAAGGATCGGATATATTTATTATATTAAATAAAAGAGTATCGTGGGAGCAAGTGCTCCATATTATTAAAGGTTTATTCTGTTGTTTTAGGATGACGATCATCATATCATTGGTCCAATTGCTCAGTGGGCTGAACCCTGCGTAAAAAACCCTTTGGCATATCTCTGGAATACCGCCAAATTTATAACATCTATACTCACCCAACTTTTACGGTTTTTGATCTATTCACTAGTTTAAAGTTTTAAGCCCATTTTTGAACTTTGGCGTCAGTTAAGAGAACTGTTATGCTGATAAAAGTGGTGCTCACCAGAAATGGCACTGAGCTGTTTCAAGTGAAACCCAATCACAAACAACGGAGAATAATAGCAGTCGAGAAAGATGACTTGATGATTGGTCAAAAAGAATCGCTCAATTGATTTGTACCTCACATTTCAAAGTACCGCCCATGCAGCCTGAAAGCTTAGAAGTTCGGCCTTTTTCGTTTCACTCTACCTTCCATTGATGGCAATCAGAAAACTTCATTTTAATAATCTTTATAAAGTTATTCAACAGTTAATAAATGGCTATATTCTGTGAGAGGCCGCTTAAGTTGCTCCTGAACTTCTGGTAAAACTCTGGGTTCTTAACTAATTGATAGTTCTCAGGAGGTTAACTGAACAGGTTTGATGTGTGCACAATTCGCGTTCTCTGATAATATCTAATATTCAATTGATATCAGTATAAAGACTTTTATCTGAAGTTAATAAATCAACAATTCTGGTCCAACGCTTGATCTTTATTATTCCTCAAAAACTCTTGATGTCTTCAGTTGGGATTTATACCCTTATCCTCCTAATTTGATCCATTCTCAGATCCCTAAGCTCACAGCCTTTCCTCTGGTCTCGCAGAGTCTACAGAAATTCCCGCCTAAGCTCAACTTCTCTTCTAAAATACTGGACATTACTCTTTATCCTACTAAAGAGTCCTCACAAAAAATACACAGCAATAGTTTCCTGAAGATGTATAGAACTAAAACAAATACTTAGTTCTGCTAAAAATGACTCAAATTCGACTCAAGTTAGATTTTTTATTAAAGTGAATTATCAGGGGAATTATAGATGGATTTTGGTGCCCAATCCTCAGTTGGCGCCTAAGACATGAAATTACATCTGTTGCCATTGAACTTCTCTTCACCATCTCACCATTGATAATTCTCTTTATATGGTTAGTATTCCTTCATTATACATCCTTGAGAACTAAAAAGGAAAGAGTCAGAAAATGTGTCCATAGCATTTTCCAAGTGATCCCACTGAACCAATCATATTTAGCAAGCGACATGCTTAGGTAATGGGACTTATTACCTATCATGGCAGTCACAAACCAACTTATTGGTTTATTAGTTGCAGGTGGCATCACTCGCCTTGCAACTTGCTCCTTAAATTCCCAATTGGTTGGTGATGAAACCTGACTGATCCCAATTGGTACACCTGATATTTTTCCTTGAACAACTATCAGATGCCCCTATTTTGTCAAAAACTATGCCTGATGAGATCTTAAGCATTCAATGGATTGATCCCAAATGGATCCATTAGTGGCGAATTACCTAAAGTCCCCCAAACATTATTAACCTAAAATCAGGGTCAATTGATATCCAATTCATCTGCCAAAGGGGTATAATCCCTAGTGAACTATGGTAATCTAGATGGCTGGAAAGGTGGTCAAAAATCTCAACAATGTCTTTGATGCCTTCTAACATATGGGATCTATATACCTTGGCCCTCTATCAGCATTAGAACTGAACTTAGAGACTGAGTGAAATCTTCAAATTTGTCCATACTGATATTCATCACCTCCTAAGGTTAGTCAGGTTGCACCATCTTTAAGTCTCCTGACAACTAGGGCTTTATCCAAACTTTACACTCCCATGTTGTCAAAGTTTACAATTCGACCTCCTCCTTTGTCTATGACAATCAAAATTTTTATAACTGACAATTAATCAATGAATCCCAAAACAAGCTCATGATGTTAGATAGTGGAATTTCAGCTCCTCAAAGACCAGCTTTGTTGTAATATACAACTCCTTGAAGCTGCTTGGAACCAAAGCCTCCACTAAGTCAAAAACTGGGATGGTTTTTTCAGCAACACTAAGAGGAACTGGCCTCTAATGCTTTCACCTCTGGGAGTGAAGGACCTGAGGGGCCTGAATGGCCTGAAGGTCTCCATGGGCCTCAAGGCCCACTGGACTCGCAGTGCCTACTCCTGACAAACCCAATGACCATTGAAGAAAGGAAATTTTGGAAGCCCTAGCCACTTTATGGGATCAAATCCGTAATGTGACTTAAGGATGTAAACTTCAAGTGGACGGGGTCCCCCTCAACCCTGGGGTCTCAATTGAGGCACTGTCAGATGAAAGGAATAATCTTAACGCCTTTGCTCAAGGTTTTTGATAGTCACATTTCCCAGCTCAAACAAACCTGTTGAGGGTTCAACCCCCAATTGATCAACTTAGAAAGTCAGCTCCTTCTTCAGCTGCCAACATCCAAACAAAAAAGAACAGGTTGTTCACAAGTCCTCTATCTCCTCACTCAACAAAAAATGGGATGATGTCCAAGAGGGTCTCAGGGCCTAAGACGATGGATGAATAATCAGGCTCCCTGAAAGTATGCAGAGACCAAAATTTCTTAGATTGCACTAATTCCTGGTGTTAACACCATCCCTACTATTCTTGTAGCTAACTATAAACCTAGTTTTAAGGAGAAATTCACCCTCAGCCAGGAAAGTATTTTCTCTTTCATGTATGTATATGAGAGTTCCCTGAAAGAGGCCACTAACTGGCAAAAAGTGAAGCAAATCTATTCCTTCCTTAACAGCACCGCTTGAGAGATTATGACTCCCCATCTAAAAGAATTTCAAACCTGGGAAAATTCTGAACTGCCTTAGTCCAAGAATTTGGCAGCAACCAAACCCTGGACAATCAAAACAAGCTTTCATGGGTAGCCGCCTGAACAAAGGAGAGAGCCCTAGTGAGTTCACCAGCCGTTTCTATGCCTAAGAGCAGCCCTTTTTGACCAAAAATTGCCTTACCTTAAATGACGCCTTAGCTGCAGTCATCTCTGCGTTAAGACCTTATCCTTAGGTTCAGATGTATATGATTGGCCAGAAGAAAGATAATACTTGTATTTGGGAAACTAAAGAAGTGCTTAATGAGATTCATGCAATGACACTGCATCTCAGGGCCACTTTCTCTGTCTCCTCCAACTATCCTCAGGTCCATGTAATCAAAAACCAGTAGAATCCTCAACTCTAATGCACTTACTATAATGGGTTCTATCACAGCACCAAGACATGTTGTAAACGACTTTCTGAGGAGGCAGAAAAAAGGCCGTCAGCATGAAGGTTGAGGCGCTCCAGCAGAAAATCGCTTTTCTGAAAAGTGAGATCCACTACTGTGCCATGCCAACCAGTATGATGACTGTTTGATCCTTTCTGTTTTGCCTTCATAGGCGTACCAACTCCCTACAGTTCCGCGTCCAATCCACCAACACAGCAGGCCAACGACTTCGCCCTAGCCCCAGGGTCCATGGTGTTCCCCAGCGAGTCCTGCCCCCATTCTGGACGACCAAGGCACTCCTGAGCTGCCCCACCATCCTGACCCTTTGCCAACCCATATGGGCATTCCCTGGCGAGTACATCCCCCATCTTGGGTGGCTATTGCACTCCCGCAATGCATCCTCACAGACTGGTGGCCAGTCAGCAAACGTCATTGGTAGCCAGTTGGCCAGGTTCCCACCGGTTCCTCATAGGGAGGATGTATAGGAACTGACAGAATCAGCCACTCCAGGTGCTTCACCCCGCGGCTGATTCATGGATCTCCAGTCCCATTTTCTCCTAATCTAGCAGACTCACTACTAACAATTAAATTAATTCTGGGAGAGAGATCTTTAATTGAAGGAAGAATGACTATTTATACCCTAGGCTACTGCGCCTATGAAACCCCTCAGCCATCCAGGCTGGAACTCCAATAAATCGTCAGTTCATTTCTGTTAGTGACTCCCTCCCAAATCCGCTCATCTAAAACCAAATATTAGATTAGTTTGATCCATCCTTGGCACAAGTCACTGGTCAATAATATATAAGTTACTAAATAAATATAAATTTGAGCATCCTCAGCATGAGTTGCCTGTGCTACAAATTAGGCAGAAGAATCAAAGTTGACCACAATTTATAATGATACTTTATCTTTCCACTGGAAAAGCCCATAATGACCCACGGATGGCATTCTGCGGCGTTTGAAGATTCCGCCAAATTCTAAATCAATTAATATTATATAACATTAGATAATATTGAACTAGGAGATTAGATGGTAATCATGACCAAAAAATGACACCCCTAATTCTGAAATTTATCAGGAGGAATCCATTTGGTTAATTTCACAACAAGCTTCATGATTACATCCCTGTCACGCCTCAAGACTCATCCATGACCTCTAACAAACCTGTAACTATCATACCTGAATAAAAAATTTTATTATCCATTGATAATAAAGAACTTATTTTGCTTACTCTTCTTCTGATAAGTCTCCCATGTTACGCTGCTTTAAAGTTTGTATCTCTGGTTACCCACGTCGGCATTCAGGTTCAAAAAATTCTGGTTCTTGCCATAATTGACAGTGGTTCCCCTTGAATGCTATTTTGTCAAAATTGATGAAACGCATCAAAGAGACTCCAGACTTGATTCATTATATGGAGTACAGAACACCTGGATCACAGTTTACATGATCCATAGGGACCTACTATTTCCTACCTATCCAATTTGGTATACTTTTTGTAAATACTCCCGCCATTGCACTGGATAACTTAAGTTATGAACTTCCTCTGGTACATCATTTTCTCTGAGATTACTCTGCGGCGGTAAATTATGATGAAGTACTTCTATCCCTTTTGGTACATCAGGTTCCACTAATCTCTAAAAACTCCTGGACCTCAAAGTGGAAGTTAAGGATTGGGCTTGCCTATTATAGAAAGAGAGCCAAATCAATTGACTCAAGTATCATGTAAGAGGCCCTCAAGTCCGGTTGCCCCTGCCAGCCATTGATGGCAATGAAGCCATGCTGATCTATCTACCTAGGCTGACCAATATACTTCCGAAATATCTGGTATTTGTCACACCCAGATCCATGTCAACATTCCATCTGGATACCTCCTGGAGATCCAAGGTCTTGATAACCCATCTGCCAAAGAGTTCCTAACCTGTCGAAAGATTTTAGATCCAACCTTTGTCAGATTCATATTGGGGTCGTTGGCTAACCTTACTGACAATCTAAGGTAGTGGAGCCTTATCAGTCTACTGCATATGTTCATCTTCTACCAGTAGAGGCTGTCAATGATGTCCGCAGCTTTTGAGATCTGAGGGTTTTTGGTTTGGAGATGCCCCCATCAGTGGCTCTAGTTGACACTTTATTTAGATAGGACTCATTGTGGAACAACAGCACCAAGTTCATAAACTATTAAATGAATACCCATTTCTTTGGCCTTGACCTACAATTTTGGGAAATTGAGTGGGGCCCTACATCATTTGGAGACAGAGGACGCTCCTCCTTTTGGTCCCGACCTTTTATTAAAAAGTAAGATTGAAGAAGCCCTGGTGGTAAAAACTCAAACAACTACTTGAAGCCAAACTACTTGTGCTTTCAGGCAGCCCTTGGGCCTTCCCCCTCTTATTGGTTTGAGAGAAGGATGGCAGTCATCAGGTGGTGATGGATTACCACCAGCTCAACTCCATCATCCAGAAAGCCAGTTATCCTTTTCCCCAAATTGAAGACTCTCTCCTTTTTATCACCATATCATGATACTTCTCCTCAATGGATCTTACTAGTGGATATTGGAAAGTGTAGATCACCCCCAAAGTCCAAGCCAAGTTGTGCTCATAGCCACTAAAGGGTTATTTGAACCTACAAGGATGCCTCAGGGCCTTTTTAATGCGCCGGCCACCTCCTAATGCGCCATAACGGGATCCATAGGGACTTGAAGTTATCATAAGTTCTCATATACCTTGACTTTATTACTATCTTCAAGTGAACTTTCAATAAACATGTGGAGAACCTATGGGAAGCCTTCAATCATTTTAGAAAGGCTTTGATAATAATCAGAGCCTCAAAGTGCTCCTTCTTCTAGTACAAAATGGATATCCTTAAACTTAAAGTCTTGAAAGATGGCATCCAACTTATTCTGGAAAATTCAACACCATTGAGAAGATGTCGCGCCCTTAAGCCTAAGTGATATTCAGTTGTTTCTTGGCATGGAGGATATTAATGTCAGTTTATCCCTCAGTTTGCTGACCTAGATGAGCCCTTATTTTACCTCCTGTGGAAGAGCATGCCTTTTGAGTGGCTACCAAAACATGAACAGGCTTTTAATGCGTTGAGGACTGCTCTTTACAGTAAACCTATTTTTGTTCATCCACAATTTAATCACCCTTTTTGCTTTTCACAGATGCAAGTGATGTCGCCGTTGATGCCACTCTAGCCCAGAACAATGAAAGTGCAGGTTAATCAACTAGTAGCTTATTTCAGCAAGGCCTTGAGTAAGGCTAAATGAATCTATATCATTACTAAGGAAATGCTTTATTGTCTTTCTAGCAATTAAACACTTCCAGTCCTATCTCTATGGCACTCAGCTCACCATTGTTACTGATCATTCCTCGCTCTGATGGCTGCAGCAAATGAAGGACCCAGATGGCCAGTTAGACAGATGGGCCCTTAGGCTACAGAGCTACAATTTCACTAATTTCCGTTGTACAGAAGCGATTCACCGGAATGCTGATGGTCTCTCTAAAATGATGGTACTGGATGCCTTGACCCCTGAGGAGACCAACTGTATGATCTAATCATCTGAACCAAACGCTGGGAGTTGGAGCTCCTTGATATTTAAGTCAAGCACTGAAAGATTACCTAAGGCACTCAGATCAAGGATGGTATGCTATCTAAAAGGCTCAATAAGAGATGTCTCTCTACATCTGTCCTTCTTCACAAATCAATGTTATCTTAGAAGGGCATGCGACTATGAGACATGGGACAGTAAAGAAGCATTACAAGTGGCTAAAGTCACAATGTTACTGGGATTGAATGGTAGAACCCATTAAGAGGTCCTGAAGCTTGTAAGACTTGTTAGTCCCAAGATTGAGCAGGTACCCAATATCAGCACTCAGTTTTTGACCTATGGGTCGCTACAATGTAATTAGCATTGATGTAGTATTCCTCTTCCCACCGGGCTGCATGGCCATAAATATATCCTCATGTCCATGACCATTTGACAAAATGGGTGAAGGAATTCTGTCCCCAATGCCACTGTAAAGGCCACAGCTCTCTTCCCTATTTGATCCATTTTCACCCTGCACAGTTGCCCACAAGCTTTACTTTTGGAAAATATTGGCGTTTCAGTAAAATACCAGATATAAGTAGGGGTCCTTAAAGCTGAAAATAGGAGTTAATAGCTAAATTAGGGCTTGAGAAATCAAATTATATTAATAACCAGGAAATGCACATTGCAATGGTGGTGGAACGGCCAAGATAAATCATTGGCAATTAAGCAATAGTTAAAGGTATCTGAATGGCCTCAATAGATGGATTTTTTACCTAACTTTTCTTTTTCTCGTTGCAAACACTTTTGCAACCTATTCAATTCAATACTAAATCTAGTTTGATAATCTCACAGAGGAGATTAGTCTGCCCATGTCTGGGAGCAGTTGGCCAAGCAAGGCAAGAGGAGCAGGCGGAAGGCCCACGGCCTCTAACGTTCAAAAACGCCCTGGAGAATCTGGCGGAATTGACAAAAATCTCAAAAAACTGGCGGTCACAATTTCCCCAGAGATATTTGTGTGGCAAGCACGATGCAACCAGTACATCAACACACCACACTCCCAGCCAATTTTGTCGGTGGAATTCGGAGTCCATGTGTATCTGGACATCCAAAAAACGGCCTTATGGGAAAAATTTTGTGAAGATGTACACAAAATTTTCCCAACCGCGGTGTACGTTGCACCTCACTCCATGTCACGCGGTTGGCTGGACCTAGGTTTTGAAAGCAAAATAGCAGCAGACGAGGCTGCAACGGTGCACATAGTGGTCAACCTCCCCGAAGGGCAATGGGTCATCAAAACCAAACGCACCAGATGGACAAAATCAAACCAAATTTTCCTCACGTTTGACTTTTTGCCTAATATGGTAAATCGTGACATTTTGTAGCAACACCTGAAAGATGGTCTCGCCATATATGGCGAAATGCAATCTTTCAAAATGCAACGTTTCACGCTGATGCCACACCTGTGCACCGGCAAAGCCATCGCAGTTCTGACCCAACTGAGGAGATCACGAAGGACCTAACCCAGATCCCGCACTCCACCTTTATTGACATCGCAGGGTATACCACCCACCCATTCTGGGTAACCGTGGACAGCACGCCCCCCATTTGCACCCACTGTGACGCGTTCAGCCATAAGGCTCATGCATGCCCCATCAAGGAGGGCGTCACATTCCAAGAGCACCCCTCAGCGGACATGGCCAGCAGAGAGGTGCACTATGAACCAACCACAAGAACCAAAGAGGTTTCCCGTGGGGAGCACAAGGCTGCTACCTAATGGTAAAGCCCATCTCCCCGCAGGAGTGGAAGAAGGCCAAGCAGGCCCATAGGGCTGCAGCCAAGGAAGCGGCCAAGGCCACCACCACCATCCCACACTCACAACGCCAGGAGGACATGGAGACCTTCGCAGTGGAAGCGACTCAGGAATCCATCACCCAATCAGATTGGGAGGCCCATGCCGAGTGGGCCACTCAATCTGAGGATCTGATGGGAGATTCGATCTCACCCAATCGCTGCACCCAAGCTCCAGTCAAAACTGACTTGGGACCTATCCCAACTGAAAAAAAAATTTGCCCCACTTGACGGTGCACCAAACTTATCCGCACCACAAAAAATTTGTCTGACGTCAGGAAAACAAAAAGTGAAGGCCAAAGCCAACGCGACTCTTTCTGCAAAAATTAACAAAAACCCTGATAGCGTTGCTGCTAACACCTGCGCTGCTGTGAAAGCCCATGGGGACCTTGAAGAGGCTGGTGGGCACAAGGGGCCCACCCCCTCGCACCTAAGGTGCAATGGGGGAAACCTTCACTCTAGGGATGCTGAATATCGCTGGACTCAAGGCCTCCCCATATTAGCTGGGAAACTGAGTTTTTTACAACACAATTTACCCATGGATATCCTGGCCATCCAGGAGTCCCACTGTCCACAAGGTTCCGAGGAAGCTTGGAAAACAATGCTCCTCCCATCCCTATCCTTTTGGTCGAAGCACTGTGGGGTGCTAATTTGGAAAAATATTTTTTTCAAATTTGTATCCTCAGAAACATTCCTAAATGGCTGAGTGCTCGTCAAAACCTTCTCGTGGGCCAATGTTGCACACGCAATCATCAACATCTATGCCCCAAATGGTGCACACGAGCGTCAGGAATTTTTCTCATCAGTCAAATCCCTCCCGCTACCCCCTGATTCTTTCCTAGTTGGCGACATGAACTGTTGGCTAACCTCACCAATGGACTGGTGGCCGCCCTCACCCCACACCCCACAGGGTCACATAGAACTACGCGTTCTAAAAGCCACCCTTGGGTTAATGGATGTGCTGCTGTGACATGCCCCACTGCTTGAAAACATGATGTGTCCCCACATCCACAATGGCCAATTAAGGTCCATGACCTGCATCGACCTTATTCTAACGCTGGCGAAATTCCAACCCCACATCTCCCACTTCAAAACAACAAAAATGGAATTCTCTGACCACTGACTGGTCTCAATAACATACCACTTACCTGTCACAGTTGCAAAGGCCCCACATTGGTACAAAATCTGCCCCCCAAGCTCGCGTCACTAGGATTTTCCATGTGGGTGGAAGAGGCAACTTTGGCGAAATTGTTTGTTGCACCATTTTGCGTGGACCCCATTTCCACATGAGCAACATTCAAAGATGACACCATCCGCCACTATCGCCATCTCTCCTCCAGGTGCTCATGAGCCACATCAGCAGTTATCTCGCGCACTCTGGCAGAATTGGCCCACTTGGAGTCCAACATTCCAGCCACAGGATACAGCCCTGCATGGGGCCGGAAGTGGGCGGAGGCAGCTGCCCACCTCAACGCACTCAAAAGGCAAAACAAACATAAGGTTTGTGTCCAATACAGGGCCACACGCATCACTAAAGGTGACAAATGCACCGCATACTTCTTTAAAAAAAATTTTGTACCATGCCAGAGCATGGCCTGCACACAGGTGCGAAGATTGGATAATTCCATTGCGGACACACCAGCCAAAGTGGCAATCAAAATGCAAAAATATTACTCCAAGTTATACCAAGCCGAACTAATTCAGCTGGCCAAAATGGCGTAATTTCTCAACTGAGCTCATATCTGCACCATTTTTTGATACCCAGAAATAATGAATTTAATTACTCCGAATGAATTATGGACAGCCATTTGCAGTGCGCCAAAGCAAAAATGCCCAGGCCCAGATGGCATTCCATATGAGTTCTACAAAAAATATTTCAAATATATATCCCTATTGCTGCTAGCCTCACTTAACAAAAGCCTGTTGGAAACGCGCCTCCTACCAGGAGGACATGAGGCCTTTACTGTCACACTCTTCAAGAAAGGGGATAAGCTTAACTTAGCCAACTGGCGCCCCATTTCTCTAACAAACACAGACACCAAAATTTTAACAAAAATCATGGCTAACCTTTAGGGACTGTAGCATCTGCCACCATCTCCCCAGAAAAATTTGGTTTCATCCCCAGAAGGTCGATTTGGGATAACGTGCACTCTGTGTTAATGAATGTCAGTCCACAGCCTCTGGGGCACTTATATTCTTGGACCAACAAAAGGCCTATGATAGAGTAAACTGGGAATACCTTAGGGCCTGCCTCCATCAATTCCGCCTACCCCCTCGCTTTATCAACTGGGTGATGCTACTCACAGAATCTGCAACAATGGCAGTACGTGGCCCTGGCTTCCTAAGGGAAGTAGTCCGCCCTCAATGGGGCTTGCGACAAGGGGACCCCCTTAGCCCACTCTTATACAACTTCAGCCTTGACCACTACTTTGAAACGTGAATGCCCAACTCACTGGGGTCCATGTGCCAGGCCAAGCCCCATTCAAGATGATGGCATTTGCAGATGATTGCGTGGTGGGGGTGTCTAATAACAAAGATGCACGAGCGCTTGAAGCCCTCATCCAGGAATATTCCTGGGTATGCAACGTGGCACTGAACGCCTCCAAAACCGAAATCATCCTCCTTGGTCGGTTTTGGAACTGCTGGGCCCCAGCAATTAGTTCCCAACCCAGCCCATCTGCTCGCCCACGTCCACGCCTTACTAACTCAACACACACTGCTCCACTGGTGCTCCCCTTCGTGCCACGTCCTACCATAGGACTGGTGCGCCATCTGGGCGTGTGGATGGAGGCAGGTGGATATGCGTCAGCAGTAATGGAGTGCCGTATACTGGACAACGTGACAAAGCGAATCGCCTCTCTCAGAGCCCACCCTACTAACCTCACTGGCAGGGTTGTTCTTGCCAACTCTATGCTCCTATCCAAATTCTGGTTCAGAGCCCACGCCATCCCCTTCTCCCCAAGCTTCTTCAAATCCCTGTATGCTTTGCTGCAAGGATGGCTTTGGTCAAGCCCTCCACCAGTATGGCTAGAGGTCATGTTTGTCCCTCATCATCAAGGTGGAATGGGCCTGCTTGACTTCAAAGCCCATGCTGCCAAGATCCTGGGCACCTGGATCGCGGCCATCACCGCTCCTACACTCCCATCCCAACACTGGTCCCGCGCGGCCCACTCCAACTTCTCCAGAGCCTTGGGCCTCAACAATCCATCAAACCCCCACTCCCTGATGAAATACCTCGCATCACACACATCGGCCACAAGTCCTCACGGAACTAAAACCCACTTCAAACGAATCCTACTCTTCATGCGAAGCGCAGGGTGGAGAATTCGTATTAGTGGACATACAACCTGAAGAGGCCGCCCCTCTCCTCAGTTCACACAAGAGGTACATGGGCTACCCATCTAAGATGGCGTGATCCCCATTCGACCCCAAGTTCTATCCAGGGTGGACTACCTGGACATGATGGACATCCCTTATTCCACTGAGACCCAAAAGACTATCTGGAAATACGCACACCATCCTCTGTTGCAGCCTCAAGTCCACTCCCATGCGTGGCGCTGCCTGAGGCGGGTGTATCGTACAGCTGAGCGCTCTGATGCTTTACACTTATCCTGTGTTGTGTGTGGCCAGTATGGAACGCTGTTCCACCGCCTGGAGAAGTGCCCCACCTCTAAAGTGATATGGCGCGAAGTCCAACGTCTGCTGGTCCAGGATCAAACGCATCCCTTCAGTCTGTCAAGAGATATGTTTGCTCTATCAATGGCCTCCTCCCTTCCACCCTCCCTCCATGCTCTGGTGGTTGCAATCGCCATGTGGACTATCCACACGATTGTCTTGGATGCCATCGCTGGCTCCATCCCCACCCTCCCAGAAGCTGTCCACAGATTCCGGTCTCATTTGGTGGACCACTTTCAAGCGTGGATGTTTGGATATCTCCCACCGCGTCGCCAAAAGCTGGTCTCCTCCTGGTTCCCAGTCTGGTTCATCAAATCAGACCCCTTCCGCCACACGTGCTCAATAGTGGCTACAGCCCCTTCACACGTTCCCTCCCCTCCCCATAAGTGGCGTTCCCACTTGCAACAAGAGATAGCATCGCTTCTCTGGGGTGCCTCCCCTGGTACTAAGTTTATCTTTCCTGAGTCATATTCGGAAGTGTCTGTCCCATGGTCAGCCTTCCCCACAATAAGCTTAAATTCAAATTTAAATCAATAGATGGATTTTTTAGTTATAATAGTATATATATCGTTTGCTTTCAATAACGTCGCTACTCTTTGGTATTTATTTCATGTATTCAATTAGGCGTCGCAAGGCGTCAGCACTTTAGAGCCGCTTCAGGGACTATAGGTCCCTGAAGCGGCACAAACGTAAGTCCTATTAGTCGGATACCTGAAATATATAGAATATAGATAGTTTTATCTAAGATAAGAGTAGCATTTCTGAATCTTTTTAGACAAAAGATCAAGAATCCTTATATAGGGTTCTATCATCAGATTCTAAAGTCTAAAATTACAATTATAAGCCGCGTAATGAGGTAATGATGATTTGGATTGAACTCAATGAGTAAATACACAAGATATTTAAAAACACTTAATTTCATTGATGAGGAAGGAACAAAATACTGACGGGGGTATTTTGGACCATGGTCATTAAGGTTAAAGATAGCTTTGTAATCCAAGGAAGAGTATTGGATAATGCACAGGCATGAATTTAGCCATGGATAACTTGGGTTAGGCCTAATTTCCCATTGCTTAATTAGTGGAGGCTACTTTCATGTTGGCCCCAAATAAGGCTTAACCTTCCTCAAGACAAAAGTCTGACAGACAATGAGTTAAATTTCACCTCGCAGGTAGTCCAAGAACATACCTCACTTTTTGATACTAACCAGAGTTTTTACTGCCCCTTACAACCCATTGACCGATGAGGATGTGTAACGTGCTAACAGAACCCTTATCTCTCTTTTGCAGAAGATGGCCGCCTCCAAATCTGCTCTCTGGAATCTATCTGTCCTGCGCTTTGCATCTTACGGAGTAAAGCTACCATCAAATCATCATATTTTCCCCTTCAAAGTTGTATATGGGCGCGCTCCCCAGTTATCAAGTAGCGGTCAGCCATTGCTTAAGACCTCTGCACCTGAGAACTATATTACTATGAGGGCCTTAGCTGATGAAAATATTGAGCTTCAAGCCCTAGCCACACAAGGCATTATCACACCACAAAAAGAGAAATTCAACCTAATTTTGTCAGAAACATTTTACCAAAATTTTCAATTAGAAGACCTCATTCTCTTTTATCACCATTGAACCAGAGGTTGACAGAATAAGCTCAATGTTCTTTATTCTGGACCTTATAATGTCATTCGTAAGGTGGACTAAGAGCACTCCATTGCCAACGTCAATAAAGGGACAGCGATGAATTAAGTACAGACCAATTCCTTCAGCCCTATACCCCCTTCTGAAAGGATCATGAGGGGGGCATTGTCAGAATTTGAAGTGATGAGAAAATCAAGATCCTTGTTCTGAAATTCAGCCTTGGTAGATCAACTCTTAAACCAGCACTAATGGGATCTTACTCTGAAGGCGCCAAAAACAGATTTGATTAGGAAGCATCGCACACATGAGATTTGATGAAAGCACCTACAGGAATTCTGTCCCTTTTTTTAAATCATGAGATGCATGGCCACCACTGCTGCGACCACAAGGGCGATGTAGAACAATGAGGGTGGCAATCAGGGGGTCAATTTGGAAGGCAGAGAAATATTTTTATTGTATGTGGGCTCAGAGGTCCTTGAGGCACCATGTCCTTATACGCCCTAAAAATATTGAAACTTTCTAACACAATTAAGTAGTCATTTTGCTCCGTCTTTTTATTTTTGACCTCTCCGCTAGTTTACAGCTTTGAGACCATTTCTGAACTTTGGTGTCAGTTAAGAGAACTTTACAGCAAATGAGCTCTCTTCAATTCCCTACCCTTCTCAGAGCCCTGATAGAGACCACAGCTTTGTGGTCCATCCATACCATCACTTTGGAAGCTAACAATGCTTCCTCCATCAAGTCTGAAGAACTGGCGCGGTTATATTGTCATCTAGCTTGCAACTTACAGTACTGGTTCTTTAGATCCATGCCTTATAAATGACGCCACTAGATTAGCCATAGATTACTACCTGTTCATGGATTCTGACTCTTGTTCCCATATATGCATACTTGGACTTCACCTTAAGATCCTCCAGTTTTGCCACCATGTCCTCTAACCCCTACCCTTATTACCAAACGGGGTCAGGTAGACTACTGTTCTGGATATCAGGGCTTCTGTGAATATTCTCTCTTTCTTTTATATTTTTCTTCTTTTTAGTAGTGTTGGTCCCATGGTCCTCCTACCTCAACTAAACATAATATCTGAATCAAAATGTCAGACGCCAGAGTATCTTACATTTTAAGAAATTATTTAACATATGAACATTTTGAGAGAATCATCAAATAAATCTACTCAAGTGTTTAGAGAAACCCATCAATTTACTTTATGAATAAATCAAATAGTCGTGATAAATTGTCTGGTATAAAAAATTCTCTCAGGGTTGACTCAAGGCCTCAGACCCCAATGAATATAAATTAGCCAAAGTAACGTATCATCATGACATGAGGCAACAACTTCATCAGATAACTCATAAATTGTTATCTTAAGTCATACCTCAAAAGTGTCATAACTGGAATAATCCCAAAGATTAAATTATATAACACAAAGTCTTATTCAAATGGGTTAGTCAGAGTCATTTCCGCCTACAAAATTTAGTCTTCAACGGCATTCATGAAACTGGAAGTGGTATCCAATGATAAACCTCCATTCAGATAGCCCCTAAATAATTATACTGTTCATTTTTCTTATGAGTGATTGTATTGTTTAAAGTAATGTATAAAAGCTTAAAACTATTTTCTAAGAAAGACCCTTTTATATTAATATTTGTCATATGACTTTAATCAATAAGTCCCTTTACCTCTTACCATAGGACATATATATTTGTTGAGAATCAAGCGTATATTTTCCACACCTAAAATAAATAAAATACTTTCAAAAGTCTTAGACTAAAAACAGGTATTGACTGTTAGGATGCTTGGTAACAAAAAATATGAGACTCTAAAAAACAGAAGCCTACACAGGATAGCATGAGGATACAGACTAACATTAATTAAATAAAAAGTGAAACTATTAACTTTATCTTTATTTAATTTTAGTTATCATAAATATCTTATCTGGTTAGGTCTAATTTTAAAGGCTATTAATCTGGTGAGGTTTTAGGCAGACGAATTCTTCTTTGTCAAAAAAATTATATGCCTAGATCTGAAAATTAAGTATAAAGATATAAAAAACATAATTTATGTAAGGTAGTATAATGATTTAACTGAATATGTCACCACTGTGACAAAGCAGGCGTTTTTACCATCACTTGCCCTCAATAACTAATACACATTTTGGGTAAAAATAAACAAACTCATCAGTATTACTAAGAAAATCATTTCCAATATAACAGAATTTGAAGGGTCACCTTATCAGTTCACTGGACTTTAAGTCATGTTATCAAGATGAAACAGAAGCTGTAAAACTAAAACAGAGGTCAAAGGGGACAAAAATGCGAGGTAAATAGATTAATTTATTGAGCAGAAGGATTTGAAAAATATGGGGCGAGTGAAACACAATGTTAGGAAGACTTCCTTGATCCCATACAATTAGGATTTTCCAAGTCCTTCTATATTGATTGCCTAGTTGAAATCCTCATTGTTTTCTGTCAACAATATCCTCATTTCTGAATTTATGGGAGTCACGTCTTTTGTTAATTAAGAAGCTTATGTGCAACTTTTCTCTCTCATTGTAATCACTTTTACAACCTATTCAATTCAAGTCTGAATCTAGTTTGATAATCTCACAGAGGAGATTAGTCTGCGCCCATGTCAGGGAGCAGTTGGGCAAGTAAGGTAAGAGGAGCAGGTGGTAGGCCCGTGGCCCCAAACATTTGAAAACGCCCCGGAGAAACTGGCAAAATAGAAATTTTTTTTAAAAAAAACTGGCGATCACTAATTCCCCAGAAATCCTCACTTGACAAGCACGATGCAACCAGTACATCAACACGCCGCACTCCCAGTCACTCTCGTTGGTGGAATACATTTCCGCGTGTTTCTGGACATCCAACAAACAGCTTTATGGGAAAAATTTTGTGGGGATGTGCACACTTTTTTCCTGACCATGGTGTATATCGCACCTCACTCCATGTCACGCAGTTGGATGGACCTAGGTTTCAAAAACAAGGAGTCAGCAGACAAGGCTGCTGCGGTGCATGTAGTGATTGACCCCCTGAAAAACAATGGGTCATCGAAACCAAACACACCAGATGGACAAAATCCAACCAAATTTTCCTCACGTTTGACTTTTTGCCTACTATGGTAAAACGTGCCATTTTGGAGCAGCACCTGAAAGATGGTCTCACCGTTTAAGGTGAAATACAATCTTTCAAGATGCAATGCTTTATGATGATGCCACACCTGTGCACCAGCAAAGCCATCGCAGTTCTGACCCCAACTGAGGAGATTGCAAAGGACCTAACCCTGACCCCGCACTCCACATATATTGAAATTGAAGGGCATACCACCCACCCTTTCCAGGTAACTGTGGACAGCGCGCCCCCATCTGCACCCACTGTGACGCGTTCAGCCATAAGGCACATGCATGCCCCACCAAGGAGGGTATCATATTCCAAGAGCACCCCTCTGTGGCCATGGCCAGCGGAGGTGCACTACAAACCAACCACAAGCACCAAAGAGGAGTTTCCGTGGGGAGCACAAGGCTGCTACCTACTGGTAAAACCTATTTCCCCGCAATAGTGGAAGAAGGCCAAGCAGACCCACAGGGCCATGGCCAAGGAAGCGGACAAAGTCACCACCGCTATCCCACACTCCCAACGCTAGGAGACATCAAAACCTTCGCAGCGGAAGCAGCTTGGGAATCAAACAACCAATCAGATTTTTTATGCCCATGCCAAGTGGGCCACCCAATCTGAGGATCCGATGGGTGAATCAATTTCACTTGATCTTTGCAACCAAGCTCCAGTTGTAACTGACTTGGTTTCCAACGTACCTGAAAAATTTTTTGACCTGCTCGTTGGTGCACCAAACTCATCTGCACCACAAAAAATTCGTCCAATGTCAGGGAAACAAAAGGTGAAGGCAAAAGCCAATGAAAACCTTTCTGCAAAAATCAACAAAACTACAGATAGCATTTCTGCAAACACCCGCACTGCTGTGAAGGCCCGTGGGGATCTAGAGGAGGCTGGTGGGCCCAGGTGCCCACCCCCTTGCACCTAAGGTGCAATGGGGGAAAACTTCACTTTAGGGATGTTGAATATCGCCAGACTCAAGGCCTCGCTGTCCTGGGCTAGGAAACTGAGATTTTTACAACAAAATTTACCCGTGGATATCCTGGACATCCAGGAGTCCCACTGTTCGCGAGGTTCTGAGGATGCTTGGAAAACCATGCTCCTCCCATCCCTATCCTTTTGGTCAGAGCACTGTGGGGTGCTAGTTCAGAAAAACAATTATTTCAAGTTTTTATCATCAAAATCCTTCCTCAATGGCCGAGTCCTCATTATCACTTTCTTGTGGGCTGATGTGGCACATGCTATCATCAACATCTATGCCCCAAACGGTGCATGCGAGCATTGGGAATTTTTCTCATCAGTCAAAATTCCTCCCACTACCCCCAGAATCCTTCCTAGTCGGTGACATGAACTGTTGGCTAAGCACACCAATGGACCGGTGGCCTTCCTCACCCCACGCCCCCCAGGGTCACGTAGAACTTCGCGTTCTAGAGGCCACCCTCGGGTTTTTGGATGCTCTGCCGCGGTGAGCCCCGCTGCTCAAAAACATGATGTGCCCCCACGTCCACAACGGCCAATTAAGGTCCATGTCTCGCATCAACCTTATCCTAAAGCTGGCGAAATTCCAACCCCACATTTCCCACTTCAAAACAACAAAATTGAATTCTCTGACCACTGACTGGTCTCAATAACCTACCACCTACCTGTCACAGTGGCTAAGGCCCCACATTGGTGCGAACTCCGCCCCCCCAAACTTGCGTCACCAGGATTTTCCACTTGGGTGGAATCAGCAACTTTGGCAAAAGAGTTTGTTGCACCATTTTGCGTGAACCCCATTTCCACATGGGCAACTTTCAAAGAGGACACCATCCGCCACTATCGCAATCTCTCCTCCAGGTGCTCATGAGCCACATCGGCGGTTATCTCGCGCGCTCTGGCAGAATTGGCCCACTTGGAGTCCAACATCCCAGCTACAGGATACAGCCCTGCATGGGGCTGGAAGTGGGCAGAGTCAGCCGCCCACCTCAACGCGCTTGAAAGCAAAACAAACATCAGGTTTGTGTTTAATACAGGGCTAAACGCGTTACAGAGGGTGACAAGTGCACCACAAATTTCTTTAAAAAAAATTTGCACCATACCAGAGTGTGGCCTGCACACAGGTGTGAAGATCTGATGATTCCATCGTGGATACACCAACTGAAGTGGCAATTGAAATACAAAAGTATTAATCCAAGTTATACTGATCCGATCCAATTCAGCTGACTGAAGTAGCAGAATTTCTTGACTGAGCCCACATCCACACCATTTCCAAATACCCGGAAGTAATGAATTTGATTACTCCAAACGAATTATGGACAGCCATCCGCAGTGCACCAAACTGTAATTGCCCAGGCCCATATGGAATTCCATATGAATTCTATAAAAAGTTCTTCAAATTTATATCCCCACTACTGCTTGCCTCACTTTACCAGAGCCTTTTGGAAATGCGCCTCCTACCAGGAGGACAAGAGGCCTTCACCGTCACACTCTTTAAGAAAGGGGACAAGATAGACTTAGCCAACTGGCGCCCCATTTCTTTAACTAACACGGATACAAAAAGTTTAACAAAAATTATGGATAACCTTTTAGGGATTGTAGCATCTGCCACCATCTCCCCAGAACAATTTGGTTTCATACCCAGAAGGTCGATTTGGGACAACGTGCACTCTGTGGCTAACGCATGCCAGTCCACAGCCTCTGGGGCACTTGTATTCTTGGACTAACAGAAGGCCTATGATAGAGTAAATTGGGAATATCTTAGGGCCTGCTTCATCAATTCCGCTTACCCCCTCGCTTTATCAACTGGGTGATGCTGCTCACAGAATCTGCAACAATGGCAGTACGTGGCCCTGGCTTCCTAAGGGAAGTAGTCCGCCCTCAAAGGAACTTGCGACAAGGGGACCCCCTTAGCCCACTTTTATACAACTTCAGCCTTGACCACTACTTTGAAACGTAATTCCCAACTCACTGGGGTCCATGTGCCAGGCCAAGCCCCATTTAAGATGATGGCGTTTGCAGATGACTGTGTGGTTGGGGTGTCTAATAATAAATATGCACGCGCACTTAGAGCTCTCATCCAGTGTACTCCCGGGTAAGTAACGCTGCACTGAACACTTCCAAAACCGAAATCATCCTCCTTGGTTGGTCTCAAAAATTCTGGGCCCCAGCAACCAGTGTCCAGCCCAGCTAATCTTCTCGCACACGTGCTCGCCCTCCCAGCTCACCCCACACCACCCCACTGGTGCTCCCCTTTATGCCACGCCCTACCATAGGGCCAGTCCGCCATCTGGGCGTGTGGGTGGAGGCAGGCGGGTACGCATCAGCAGTAATGGAGAGTCATAGTCTAGACAACGCGACGAAGCGCATCGCCTCCCTCAGAGCCCACCCTACTTCCCTTACTGGCAGGGTTGTTTTAGTTAACTCTATGCTCCTCTCCAAAGTCTGGTTTGGAGCCCACGCCATCCCCTTCTCCCCAAGCTTTCTCAAATCCTTGTATGCCCTGCTGCAAGGATGGCTTTTGTCAGGCCACCCTCCACCAGTATGGCTAGAGGTCATGTTTGGCCCTCATCATCATGGAGGCATGGGCCTGCTTGACTTTAAAGCCCATGCTGCAAAGATCCTGGGCACCTGGATTGCGGCCATCACTGTCCCTATGCTCCCCTCCCAACACTGGTCCCGCGCGCCCCGCTCTAACTTCTCCTGCACCTTGGGCCTTAACAATCCATCGAACCCTCACTCCCTGATTAAATACCTGGCTTTACAACCATCGGCCACAGGTTTTCACGGGACTAAAACCCACTACAAACGAATCCACCTCTACATGCGGAGCGCTGAGTGGAGAATTTGTATTAGTGGACATACAGCCCAGAGAGGCCGCCCCTCTCCTCAGTTCACACAAGAGGTACATGGGCTACCCATCTAAGATGGCGTGATCCCCAGACGTTCACATGTTCTATCCAGGGTGGACTACCTGGACATGATGGACATCCCTTACTCCATTGAGCCTCAAAAACTATCTGGAATTACGCACATCACCCTCTGTTGTTGCCTCAAATCCGGTACCATGTGTGGCGCTGCCTGAGGCGGGTGTACCATATGGCTGAGCGCTCTAATGCTTTACACTCATCTTGCGTCGTGTGTGGCCAGTATGGAACGCTGTTCCACCGCCTGGAGAAGTGTCCTACCTCTAATGTGATATGGCGCGAAGTTCAACGTCTGCTAGACCAGGATAAACACATCCTTTTTTTTAGTACTAGGATAAACACATCCCTTCAGTCTGTCAAGAGATATGTTTGCTTTATCAATGGCCTCCCTCCTTCCACCCTCCCTCCGTGCTCTGGTGGTTTCAATCGCAATGTGGACTATCCACACGATTGTCTTGGATGCCATCGCAGGCTCCACCCCCACCCTCCCTGAAGCTGTCCACAGGTTCTGGTCTCATTTGGTGGACCACTTTAAGGCGTAGATGTTTGGATACCTCCCACCGCGTCGCCAACAGCTGGTCTCCTCCTGGTTCCCAGTTTGGTTCATCAAATCAAACCCCTTCCTCCACACGTGTTCAATTCTGGCTACGGCCCCTTCACACGTTCCCTCCCCCTCCCCATAAGTGGCGTTCCCTTCTGGCAACAAGAGATAGCATCGCTTCTCTGGGGTGCCTTCCCTGTTACTAAGTTTTGTCGTTTGGGTCAAATTTGGAAGTGTCCATTCCATGGTCGGCCTTCCTTGCAATAAATTTAAAATTTAAAAGAAGCTAATGTGCAATTCCATAAGGTGTCTCCATTTATTCCCGTGCACATGCAGCTTCTTGATCAGATTTTACATTGTTGCCTTCAGTAACAGATTTTGATTGAAAGGGCTTGATAGGAAACATATTAGGTCTTCATTCAGAAGCAGGAATTTCAACTCGCTTATTATCTCAAATTCTGACTATTTTCCTCAAGATCATGTTAGAGGGACATAGGGCTGAAGGGTCAGTCGTGGACTCATTTTACCACTGTCCCTTGGTAAACTTTCAGGATAACCGATTTTAATTGTCTGTTTCTTTTTTGTTAAATCATTATGAGGTATATTTGCTCCAGCATTCGTCATATTATGATAATTATTCACTATAAACTTATGCACTTTGACAGTAATTAAAGACGTGACATTGTAGTGAACAATTTACTCTGTTTGATAATACAATTTAACATTTATATTTTTGAGGGAGCACAATCTCAGATCTCTCTTTAGCTACAATATCTAAATCAAAGCCAAATTCAGATTTATTAAATAACACAAAAATTGACCTCTCAATTGAGCCAAAACTTACCAATGTTAATGCCATTGAAGCATGCTTCCCCAGTTGGGGTGGTGGTGCGCTGCAGTATAGCATACTTTGCCCACCGCCAAAGCATGCTGGGTTAGGTTTTCTAGCCCTCTTAACGTGACTGGGCATTATGTCCCTCCTTGGGACTTGGCCTACCACCTCAAAAGCTATCAGGTGGTGTTCTAAAGCCCTCTGTTGCTCCCACAGAGAATTTTTTATCTTAGCCTCTGGGTAAAATATGTAATTCTCTTCAAATCTTCAAGTGTGGCCATCATTGAGATGGCTATGGCAGTCTACAAAAGTGCCAATTTATCAATTTTCGACCTTTCAAAGAATATTTTGATCTCAGCATCTGCTCTGAAGCCAATGCAATTGCAGCAGCAAAGCTGCCATTAATTTTAAAAAAACTATGCTTTCCACTATTCACACTTGGCTCCCATATGAGCCACTTTGGTGGTCCATTTTGATAGGTTGCTCTCCCAGCTCTCCCCCAAATGCCTCACCAAAAGCTCACCAAGGGTTTATCCATTTACAGCACAGACCCCATGTTGCAGTTAATGGTTCCAAATGGGGCAGATAATTTGAAGGACCTCATGCCCATGTGACAATACACACATTTCATTGTGATTCCCATCTTGCAATCCCCCCTCATACCAGGATCAGATCTGTCCCTGATCACCCTTTCTGGGCGCTCTTTGAAAATGGCTGTGCCTTTTGTCCCTTGTGCTTTGAGCTTGATCACTCAATGCGCAAGTGCCCTACAGTTTCCACATCTGCCGCTTCTGCCACTTCTCCCTCCAGCGTTGGGTCACCAGCTGGTTTGCCCCAATTTTATGAATGACTCAATCCTCCACCCCTGCCCTCAGAAAATTCTGGTTCCGCTTCCAAAGTGGTAGCCAATCTAAGATTTAAAAAAAAAGTTTAAAAAAATTTGAACAATTCACCTGGATCACAGAACCTTAAGTTGGTAGTTGAGACAGTTTTGAATGAGCCACCATGGTCAACTGTCTGCAACCAATAAGCTCCTGCCACAGATCCAATTCCAGTGGCAGGCCCAGCGTTGGCTATGATTATCCATTTAAATGTCTCAGCTGGATCAATGATAGAAAATCCCTGTCAGGATTTAAATAACAAATAATCAATTTCCCTACTTCTGAATTGAGCCATACCAAATCATTTCCCCAACCTATCCAAACAAAATTGATTTTTAGGATCCTCCTCCCCAAAATCTTAGTCACTTGGGGCGGCGTTTCCACCTATTCAGTCTAGTGGGCGGCGAAATCCATTGAGGATGCCCACAAGGCGGCCAATCTGTAAGACCAGGAAAGATCCTGAATGGATGGGGCTGTGATGATCCTTAAGGCACCAAGTCCCCACTCTCCCTATAAATATCAAATTATTTTAACTAATAAAATATTCGGTATCCTAACCAATTTTTCGTCTCCTTCTTAACCTTTTCTGAAAATTTGCAGCTTTGAGCCACCTTCAGATCTTGGTGACAATCTAGAGAACTGTAGCACCAACAAACGTGGTTCTCACTATAGCGGGCTCCAAGATGTCCCAAGCGAAAACATCTAATACAATGGAGAATACTAGCAGCCCTGAAGACCAAGCTGCTGGTCAGTTGAGAAGTGTTGCCCAATGGGTTAGTACCTCGCAGCATGAAATAATGGCCGCTCAACCTGATGTATTAGAATTCCGTGCTACCTTTCAGTTCACCCTGCCTTCTATTGATGGAAGTCAGTACCAACTTCTGTATGAGAAACTTAACAAGGTTGTCCAAAAAATTAATAAATGGCATCTACTCCATGGGTGCCCACTCCAGCCGTTCCCATGCCTCCTCCATTCCCTCGACCATGTGGGACCTCTACAACTCAGCCCAGCTGCTGGCAGCAGAACTCACATAAGGTCCCTTACGCTACCTCCACAACTTTGTGCACCCCACTACTCATCATCTACTCCATTTAGTTGGGTTTCACCATAAGGAGTTCTCCTGACAACTGGGGCTCACCCAGGCCCTACACACCCACATCTTAAATTTTAGAAAAGCAGCCTCCTCCTTTGTTCATGACAACTATGAGGCCATTACTGATAACTGAAAACTGATCAATGAAGTCCAAGCTCAAAAATGTGGTGTTAGATAGTGGGAAGTCTGGCTATCTTGAGGATGAGCTGCGTCAGAACGTCCAACTCCTTGAAGCAACGTGGGGTCAACGCCTTCTTCAAGTTGAGGATCTGGTACAAACCCTATAACAACCCTATCAGGAGTTGGCCTCTCATGACTACCCATCCAGGGGTGAAGGTCCTGAAGGGCCTAGGGGGCCTGAAGGCCCTAAAAGGCGTGAGGGACCCAAAGGGCCAGAGGGTCCCCATGGACCTCCCGGGCCCCCAGGTCCCTCGGCTCCCACTTCTGCTGGCCCTGAGGACCCATGGCAGAAGGATGTGATGACAGACTTGGCTTCCCTACACGATCAAATTTGGAATGTAGCTCAGGTATGCAAACTCTGAGTGGATGGAATCTCCCTCAACCCTAAGGTCTCCATTGATGCCCTGTCAGATGAAATGGGCAGCTTAAGTGCTTTTGCTGAACTTATCAATACTTTCATCTCTCAGCTGGAGCAAACTTGTTGAGGGTTTGAAACCTGTTTGAACACCCTTGAGGGCCAACTTCGCCTTCAGGGCGCTGACAAGATATCTTTAAAGGAACAAATTGCAAATAAGGCTTCCTTTTCCTCCCTCAACAAAAAAGTGGATGATATCCAGGAGGACCTTGAGGGCCTACAATGACAGCTAGACCAGCAGGTCCCATGTGACTATGTGGAAACTGAGATCTTGGAGCCAGCGCCCTTCCCTTGTGTTAACAGCCTCTCCACTCCGCTTGTAACTAACTTTAAACCTAATTTTAAATAGAAAGGTTCATTCCCGGTCAGAGAGCATTGTCTCCTTCCTATACGCATACAAGAGCTCCATGGAGGAGGCCGCCAATCAGCAGAATGTAAAGCATATCCACTCCTGCCTATATAGCACCGCCCTGTAGATCATGACCACCATTTGAAGGAGTGCACAATTAGGGAACAGGTCCATATAGCCTTAATCTATGAGTTTGGCAGCAATCAAACCCTGGCCAACCAAAAACAGGCTTTCATGGATATCTGACTGAATAAAGGAGAAATCCACATAGTGTTTGCTAGCCGCTTCTATGCTCAAGCACAACCATTAGTCACTACAAAACGGATCACCCTTAATGATGCTATTACCACTGTCATTTCTGCATTGGGATCCTACCATGAGGTTCAAATGCATATGATTGGATAGAAGAATGGGTTTACCTGCATCCAAGATCAAGGAAGCCTTTAGCAAGATCTTTACGTCGACTCTTCACTCTAAGGCTACTTTCACAGGACCCTCTAACCGTCCTAGAGTCCATGTGGTTGAAAACCAGAAAAATCATTGACCCTGATGAACTTACTGTAACGGTTTCAGACACAGTGCCAAGACCTGTTGTTAACGACTTGCTGAGGAGGTGTGAAAAAGGGCTGTCAGCATTAAGGACGAGGCGCTTCATACTTAAATCCCTACCCAGCCTCAAGGATCCGCCATAATCATGAATGAATCAGGAGATACTGCATCTGGAGAAGATGTTTTGGTATCAAATGATAATAAAGAAATTGATACTGCTTACTCTTCTTCTAATGACTCTCCAATGTTCCTCGTGCTGCCGCCTCAGTTCAGAAGTCTTGTTTCCCAGGTCACAGTTTGAGCTCACAAAATACCGGTCCTTGCCATAGTTAACGGTGGCTCCCCCATGAATGTCATATCCATCAAGTAATAAAGCGCATCAAGATTGCTCTTAATATGCCACACTATATGGAGTATGGAACGGCTGGCCCCCAGTGTACCTAATCTATAGGGGCTTATTACTCTCTACCACTATAGTTTGAAAAGCTCACTGTAAACACACCCGGTGCTGCTCTGGATAACCCTAGCTATGATCTGCTCCTTGGGACTCAATTTCTTCAAGACTATTTGGCAGTATTCAATTATGATGGCGGCTTTCTATCCTTACTGAGGCATCGAGTCCCAATGATCTTTGAGACCCTACACAATTGCAAAACTGAGGCAAAAGCCCAATCTTGTTTGCTGGAGAGTGAAGGCAAAATCAATTGGCTCAAATATCACATTAGGGGCTCCCAAGTCTGACTGCCCCTCCTGCTGTTGATGGACAAGAAGGCATGCCAATCTACTTACCTAAGGTGACTACAATACCCCCAAAGTCCCAAGTCATTGCCAACACCCAGGTTCATGTTAACATCTGCTCAGGATACCTATTGGAAGTCTGAGGCCAATACAACCCATCCACAAAGGAGGTGCTAACCTGCCTGGAGATCCTAGATCCAGCTTTTGCTGGATCTTTATCAATGCTGTTGGCTAACCTTACTGATAAATCCAAAATAGTAGATCCAAACAGTCCTGACGCCTACGTCCAACTACTACCAATGAAAGCTATTGCCAATGTCTGAAGATTTGGGGACTTAGGAGATTTTGGCTTAGAAACTCCACCATCAGTTAGTTTAATCAATACTAATATCAGCTAAAATCTCTCAGACGACCAACAACATAAGGTTCTAGAGTTGTTGGAAGAATATCCAGACCTATTTTTGACCTTGACCTATGACTTTGGAAGGATTAATGGAGTCCTACATCATGTAGAAACAGGGGATGAACCTCCCTTCAAGTCCTGACCTTACCAAAAGTTTAGGGTTGAAGAGGCCCAGGTGACAGTTGAACTCAAACAACTACTCGACGCTGGATTCCTGGTACCATTGTTCAGCCCTTAGGCCTCTCCTCTTCTACTGATTCAGAAAAAGGACAGCAGCCATCAGGTGGCGATGTACTATTGATGACTCAACTCCCTTACCAAGAAGAACAATTACCCTCTGCCCCTGAATTGACGATTTCCTCCGTCTGCTTGCCAGATTCCAGTACTTTTTCTCCATGGACATTGCCAGCGGATATTGGCACGTTAATCTTGCCCCTGAAGACCGAGCTAAGTGTGCGTTCATAGCCAACAAAGGACTATCAAATCCCACAAAAATGTCCCAGGGCCTTTGTAACGCCCCAGCTACTTTACAACATGCCATGGATGGGATCCTTGGGGACTTGAAGCTTTCATACGTTCTCATTTAACTAGATGACATTACCATTTTTTCACAAACCTTTAATGGGCACAAGGGCATCTACTTGAGGTCTTCAATTGGCTACAAAAGGCTTCCATAGAGCTTAAACTTTCGAAGTGCTCCTTCTTCCAATCTGAACTAGTGTTCCTAGGACACAAGGTTTCCAAGGACGGCATCCAGCCTATACCAGACAAGGTCAACGCCATATAGAAGATGACACGCCCCCAGAGATTAAGGGATATTCTTGTTTTCCTAGGCACGGTGAGCTATTATTGTCAGTTTATCCCCCGGTTTGTTGACCTCGCTGAGCTGCTGTTCTACCTTCTGCTGAAAAATGTGCCATTCAAATGTCATCTTGAACAAAAACAGGCTTTTAATGCCTTGAGAACCGCCTATGTACTAAACCCATTCTAGTCTATCCACGCTTTGAACAACCCTTCTTACTGTTTACAGATGAAAGTGATGTTGTCAGAGATATCCTAGCCTAACAAGATGAGAACAAAGTTGATCATCCTGTGGCCTACTTTATTAAGACGCTGAGTAAAGATGAACTGAACTATAGTGTTACTGAGAGGGAGTGCCTGGCTATCTTGCTAGCCATCAAACATTTCCAGCCTTATCTTTATAGTACTTATTATAATATTATTACAGACCACTCCTCGCTCCAGTGGCTCCAGAAAATGAAGAACCCAGATGGCCGATTACCCAGCTGGGCTTTATTACTGCAAAGCTATAATTCATTATTGTCCATCATGACACCGCAATTCACCAGAGTGCTGACGGCCTCTCCAGGATGCCTGTGCTAGCAGTTTTGACCCCTGAGGAGGACCAGCTGTATGATTTAATAGGCTGACCTGAGCAGTGGGAGTTGTAAACCCCTGAGGTCAAACTGTACCTAAGGTTGACTTGAGACATTAAATTAATGATGGGCTGCTTTACAAAAAAATCAATAAGAAGTGGCTTCATTATGTCCACCACTCCTCCCAAACTGATGTTATTCTAGAAGGCCATTCAATTGTGAGACATGGGGCCGTTAAGAAGGCTCAAAATTGCTGAAGTCAAGATGTACTTGGACTGAATGGTAGAAACTATCCAAGAGGTCCTGGAGGCATGTATGACTATCCAAACTCAAGACCAAGCCAATCCTCGATTCTAAAATTTGGTTGTTGCCCCAACTGAGCCCTTTAATGTAGTTAGCATTGATGTGGTGGTCCCTCTTCCCACTGGGTTGCATGGCCATAAGTATATTACCTAGCTTTGAACCACTTAACCAAGTGAGTTGAAGCAATTTCAGTCCCAGCTGCCACTGCCAAAGCCACAGTCCTCTTCCTATTACAACCCATTTTCACCCAGCATGGGTGCCCCCAAACCTTACTTTCAGACAATGGATTAAACTTCACCTCACAGGTATTACAAGAACTTACCTCGATATTTGGCACTATCCAGAGTTTTGCTGCCCCCTACCATCCCTCTACAAATGGGGTGGTAGAATGCACTAACACAACTATTATTTTATTCTACAGAAGTTAGCCACCTCAGATCATGTCCTTTGGAACCATTACATACCCAGCGCTTTGCTTTCCTACAGGGTAAGCTACCACTGAGTCATCAAGATGTCCCCATTTGAAAACCTATATGGGCGTGCACCTCGGCTACCAAGTAGCATTCAGCCATTGCTTGAGACCTCCACACCTGAGAACTCCAAATTAGCTATGAGGGCCTTAGCCAAAATAAATGTCCAGCTTCAAGCCCTAGCCACCCAAGGCATTTTCACCACTACTGGAAGAGAGACATCCCGATTTAATCTTGGATGACCATCCTTACCAACATTTCAATAAATTGACCTTGTTCTCTTTTATCACCATTGACCTGGAGGCTGACAAAATAAGCTAGACGTTCTTTGGTCTGGACCCTATAAAGTCATTCATAGGATGAAGTCAGAGTACTCCATTGCCAATATCAACCAATGGACTGTAGTCAAGCAGGTGCATATTCAGTTCCTTCACCCGTTTTCCCCTCTGGCAGGACCTTAAGGGGGGCTTTGTCAGGATTTGAGATAACAAATGAATCAAATTCCTCTCTTCCAAATTGAGCCTTACTGTATCTGTTCCAAAACCTATCTAAACGAAATAGATTTCAGGATCCTCCTCCCCTAATTCCTGAGTCAATTGGGACAGCGTTTCCACCTATTCAATCAAGTGGGGGCTAAATCCATTGAGGATGCCACAAGGCGGCAAATCTGAAAGACCAGGAAAAATTCTGAATGGATGGAGCTGTGACAATCCTTGAGGCACCAAGTCCCTACTCACCCTATAAATATAGAATCCTTTTTACTTAATAAAATATTCAATATACTAAACAATTTTTCCGTTTCCTTCTTGACCTTTTCTGCAAATTTTCTGCTTTGAGCCACCTTCAGACCTCAGTGACAATCTAGAGAACTGTAGCGCCAACACTGCCATTTAATTCAAAGCCAGATTACGATTTTGAGGAGTTTTTATTAGTCCTCCCAATTCATGCTCAAATTGTTTCTGTGCAAAACTAAGCTTTACTAATTATGAAAATTTAAATAAAATGGCAGTTGAGGACACAGCTGCCCCTGCCAACACCCTTACTCCACCAGAAACTTTATGGGGCGATGGAACCCCTTGTGGAGGGTATTCCTATCCCGAACTTCCACCATTATTTTGATAAAGATGAAGAATATGAATTTTAGGAGCTCGCTTTTGGTGTAAGCCACACTTACAATGATGCAGCAATAACTATTATTTTTGACCCCAATTATCCCCAAACCCACCAGCGCATCAAGTCATTCACTTTTGTTCCTGCTCTCAACACTCTTGCTTAGCATCATCTAGCTCAATACGTTGAGGCAAGAGACACTTCTGGACTTATTATGAAAAAACCCACAATTATACCTCCTTATGCCACATGTCGCTGATGCTCCTACCCTGATGCTGTCTGCCATGGTCCACCAGTAAAAGAGGGCGACAGACAAAAGTTTCTCATAGCTTCTTCACCATCTGATATGGCTTCCTTGGTTGATAACTTAGGGGCTATATTATTGATCTTTTTAATTATGATAATCTATTTGTTTGGCTCATTTGAAAATAAAGATGCAAGGAGGCTCCCCCTTTTGGGTTTGGCACCATTAGTGCAAAAAAGAGGGGGCACGGTCTCAGTGTGGATATGCAACTCAATAATGACAAGATCTTCCTAAAGTCTCATGGGAGGAAAAGCCTTTTATAAAAAAGGAAGAGACCCTTTGTCACTCTGCTGGCAGGTTTCAGCGTCACTAGATCCCTTTTTTTTTCTTAGGACAATATTCCAGTCCAAAGTTTCATCAATCAGCATCTTCTGAATTTCAGATATAGTTCCAGGTAGAATTTAATCTTCATCTACACTGACTAAATTTAACCATTTATGAAACTACCTGTCATGATGGCGGCAGATAAAGTTTAGATCATACGCCGGTCTGGATGCTCAAACACCCAGAAGTCAAGCCTGAATTCCAGAGGCACTGATACCTGAACGACGTTAAATTGTGTAGTGAGAAAAATCACCAGCCAGCGCCAAAAGGTCATAAATGAGAGAAACAACTCTGCAACGAACCAGTCTGTCACTGCCCCAGGGCCTGTTTGTTTAGGTGCTGAGAAAGTGAGATTGAAATGGGAGGTTTAAATTTTCCCATAAGAAAAGAAATCAGATTCTGGGTACGGATTTTATTAGATTTAAAAATTAGAAAGACAACCATAAATCTTTTCAGTGTGTTACAACTGCTTAATAATGATTGATTTTGGGGAATAGCTTAGACAAGCTCAGAATTGTGACTACTGAGTTTCTCCTAACCTGACGAACTTTGAGCAAGGGGGAAACTAAGTTATTTAAAACCAACTTCAAAATCTTTAGCAGCGGTCTGAGTTGATCCAGTTTGTCTACGGACACCCAAATTACCATTTTCTTTGGTTTCAGTGACTAAATTAACGGCGTCTCTCCCATCGGGCAGAGGGAACCTCCCAAGGCCACCTCACATAGGGGCGGTCTCATGCGGTCAGGAACAGGTTTGGTATGCCCAACCTGCCCACAACCAGTCACTCTGTGGTCTTTTGGTCCAAACTAGAACTATTGGGAGGGGTTTGCAATACTGCCAGGGAGGATTATGAACTTGCATCAGCATTTCCCGTTGACCCAATGCCATTGGTGAGTTCCTCTGATAATTTGACTTTAAGAGCATTCTTCAAAAAATGTACATGCTCATTAGGCTTAATTCCCAATATGTCTGGTGAAGGTTTCAACCCTGAAACAACATTTCCCAATGGCCCAGAGCCATTGGCATGTCTTGCCAAGGAAAACAATAGATGCTTTAGTTACTGAAAGTGCGCGCCCGCTGGGCTTTGTTGCTGTGATTTTGCAAAAGTCTACTAATAACATCAATATTCAACGCTGTTAAACTGTACTCAGCCCCTTTTCCTCAAGTGGGAGCCAATTCATTGCCAACTTACTACAGATTTCCTTAATTCGTCCCATTTATTCTTCAGATGTAAGGACTGTGTTTAAGGCAGAATTCCCAAAGGTATGCTGTTACCCACCGCTTGTGCACTACATGAGCGATATTGCCCTGGGTGATGAGGGGGGCTACCGGCCTTCTTGGCCCCTTAATGGATGAGAAATGGAACACTCCCCAATCCAAATTGAGAGGACGCTCCCCAAGACTTATACTACCCCCCTCAAAATCTTGCTGAGGGAGAACAGCACTGAGGAAGCTTCTGTGAACTTAATAAACAGTTGTACCCATTTTTATAGAGGCAATATAGTACTTCAGCCCACGTTAGTATATCAACCTATAGGGCCCAGACCAAACATGTCTAATATAAGGGCCCTTCTTCCAGGGCATTTATGAAAAGTTATTACTAGGTTTCCCAATTGGATTCAGGTATAAGAGCCTTTGTGGCTTTGACTTGTTTTGCCTCCCTTTGGGTAACAGTTTAGGGATCTCACCAAGGCTTGCATCCCAATAAATCCTTCACTAGTCTTCACATATATAACTCAGCATTTTCCATCAAGGAGGTCTCCAGGATAGTCTGAACATTAGAGGGTAAGACAGAAACCCGCATGTACAGAGCTTTAAATAGAGACATATGGAAGATTCAATGATAACTAATTGGTAAGCCATCAGGGCTCCTGGAAGAGAATCATTTCAGCTATTCAAAAAATTTGTGCCATCTTTCGCAATATGGAAATGAAAGCGTCAATAACTTGTTCCACGGCCCATTGTTTGCTGGATTTTAAGAAGCTGTAAAGGCCTGATATGTTCCCATAAACGCATTAAGTTTTTTCACAACTTGCAATACAAAGTAGATCCATTGTCAGATAGTAGGACTTTCAGGCTACCATTCCTGGTGAAGGTGTGCTTGAGCAGGAATAAGGCAGTAGCTTTATCCATGGCAGAGACCACAGAGATGGCCTTGGCCACTAAATGAAATGGTCATTGGCAATGATAATGTAGCGATGTCCATATAAGGCTGTAAGTAGTGGTCCAATCACATCTATACTCACATTGGTGTAGTGAGAAGTTCTAACGACTTGGTGTTGAAAATTGGCCATAATAAGCCTTTGTTTATTACATACAAGAAATGAGTCAATGACATCGTGGATGGAATTAATTATAACCTCCCATTAGCATAAATCCTTGAGCCACTGGTATGATTATTTCATGGCGCCATGACTTACAGTTGTATGTGTTTCCATAATAGTTGTAGTTCTGGCTGACAAATGGACATAGGTGAGCCAGGAAGAGCCTAAATTCTTATAAAGTAGTCCATTATCAATTTGGCTCTGAGCCATCACATGCTTTAACCAATCTTGGACCTCTGGAGCCTCATTTCCGTGTTTTTTGTTGACCTATAAGTTCATATACATAATCTTCTTCAGATAATCATAAAGTTAGTATTGGCAAGCAAGATAGTCCATCAGCATTTTGTGTATAGAACTGTACAATGACCTATTGAAAAGTTGTAACATTATAGTTTGAGGGTACAGCACGCAAGTTGGACATCCAGGTAATTCATCTGTTGTAACCACCAAAGCGATGCATTATCAGTTACAATAATAAAATGCTTCCCATAGAGGAAGGCTGGAATTTCTTGATGGCCAAGAGTACCACTAAGCATTCCTATTCTGTGACGCTATAATTACTCTTTAACTTGGCTAAGTTTTTACTGAAGTAGGCTATGGGATGGTCAACTTGTTTAGATTGAGTTGTGCGGGATAGCTCCAACATTGACGTCACTAGCATCCATAAACAAAAAATCTTGTCAAACTCACAGCTGACCAGAATTGAGGCATCTATTTGAGCATCTCTTATATAGGCAAAAAGACTGTTGCTGTGATTCTCTCAGTGAGATGGAACTTCTTTATTATGTAGATTGACAATGGGTTTGGCAAGTTTAGAAAATTGAGGAATGAATTGTAGGTAGTAACTGACCTTCCTTGGAAAACTTGCTCATCCCCCAAGCTTAAGGGGTAAGAAAACCTTTGGATGGCATAACTCTAACAGGTAATAGTAAAATAATTTTGCAAGTTTTATTATGGCCAAGGAACTCCATCTTATTTTTAAGAAACTGCATTTGGCTGGCTAAAATTTTGATAGATGTTGCTCTCATTTGATCATGACTTCTCAATGGACTTTAATTGCTTGTTAAGTTCTGTTTTAAAGCTCAATGGTTCTATACCCAAGAAGCCTAAAAGTCAATACTTAAATCTGTCTAATAAGCATGTCAGGTATATTTTTTACTTTAAGGGGTCAAGTCACCTCTTAAGTCCTGTCAGCTAGAGTATACGTCCTATGGTAAGTATAGCAAGATGGATTTAGAAGTTAAGTGCCAAAACAATATATAGAATAAACGACGTAACTTCATTGTAATAAAGAATAGGGGTTTTTAGCCTTTTTATTTAATGTTATAACTCCCAAATGGAAAATGATTAATAAAATAAAAAGAGGATAAAATCTGAAAGGGTGGATTTTTTAGGCGATGCATTCCAGATGGTAAAATGCCTATGTAGCATATTTTTATAAGAGAAAATTGTAAGTTGAATGTTCCAAGTGGATGAGATTTAGTATTCATTAGGTTAATTGTTTGACAGATTCTTGTTTTTTACCCTTTAGTGGATTTGTCTTACTGCCACAAGTGCTACCTTAAGTAATTGTTATCAGACCTTCTGATGATCCTTCATTTTGATTATACAGGATTTCATATCAGTGTATATTGGGCTCAATTTGGCCAATAGAAGTTCACAATGTCAATTTGAAGCATACTGACTATCTATTTTACAGGTGATTTATTGAGTAAAGCATTTAACCTCTTTTTGGTTCTAGGAGTTGATCTTTTTATGGGATTCAAATGATTATAGTTCTTCCATCATGTCCTTTATCCTGATATCTGACATCACTCTTGAGAATTCTGGCAGGGGAGTACTTAAGCAAGAATTGGATATGTACGCAGTTAAAGCTACTCCAGTTTCTAAAAATGTAATTTAGTTTTTAGTCCCAAATTTATAAGTTGTAGCATATGGATCCTACCATATGGAATCTAATTTTCCTCCTTGAGAAGCTGTTGATTTAAGCCCACATTTTTAGCCATCTAGATGACCAGGGGTTTCTAGGGGATAATTCCCTATAGCTATAGAATTGGATATCAATTGACCTGATTTCAGGTTAACAATGTTCAGGGGATTTTAAGTAATTTGACTGGTTCAGATCCATTGAGGTTGATCTGGGTGAATGATTAAGATCTCATTGGGCAGAGTTGCTGATGAAATAAGGGCATCTGATAGTTGATCAATGATCAACTAAAAGGTTACCAATTGGGATTGATCACGTTTCTTTATTGACCAATTGGGAATTTAAGGAGCAGGTTGCGAGGCGAGTGATGCCACCTGTAACTAGCAATTCGATCAGTTGGTATGCAACCTGCCTTAATGTGTAATGAGTCTCATTATCTAAGCAGGTCACTTGCCAAATATGGCTGGTCCACATGGATCAAGTAAAAAACGTTAGGGACACGTTTTCTGACACTTTCCATTTTAGTTCTTAAGGATTTTTGATGATGGAACTCTAACCATGATGGGGAAGACCATCGCTGATGAGACAACAAATGGTAATTCAACATCAATGACTGCCATTTCCTCGCTAAGGCGCCAACTGAGGGTTGGGAGCCGAATTCTCACTAAATTAATGAGAATTCACTTAATAAAAAACATTAATTAGCAGAATTCATTATTAGTTCTATTCATCTTTAAGGAAATTCATGCTGTGCGCTTTAATTGGAGACTCTTAATAGGATCAAGAGTAAGGATTGAGGATCCTGAGTGGAGAAGCTAAGCTGAGATGAGAATTGCTGCCGACTTTGTGTCACCAGAGAGAGGCCCTAAACTAAGGATCTGAGCGTGGATCAAGTTAGGCGGTATAAGTGTATAAATCCCTATTGAGGACATTTAAAGTATTTCAAGGAGGAATACTGGTCAAGTGATGGACCCAGCACTAGTGATCTATTCAACTACGGCTAATAGCCTTCATACTATTATCAATCATATATATACCATCAGATAACGCAATTATTGAACAAGACTGAACTTGTGCAGTTATCAATATAGGGGTTAATATTCATGAATGATCATCAAAGCCCTAGAATTTTAACAGGTGCTATACAGTTGTGTTAATACAGGACTAATTTTAAAATCTCAAAGGCTAATAAGGGTTGGTTCATTACATTTGCTGCTTGACCATCTCTTGTAACTATCTTGACTAATTTTGTCATCTCCTCTGATTTTAATTGATTAATCTTATGAGCTAATCTTCTTTACGCTTTCTCAGGCTCTTCATTATGTCCACTAGCAATTTTAAGAACTAATAGAGCCAAAATTCTAGGTTCTCTTCTAATAAGGCCTTGAAGGATAATATTGATGATTTGATGGAAACTTATCAATAATCTATCAATGCACTTGGGTGATATTGATCAAGTGTAATGGAAATTAGTTGTCATTTTGCATATTAATAAAACCAACGTTCCGTTTAATCTTTCTGCATTACCGTTAGTTGATGGGTTTTAAGGCGCTAAAAATAATTGCTGTGTTCTCATGCTTGTAGCTAAGACCCTCACACTCTTAAATGTAATGTTCTTCCTGTTACTGCGTTGAAGTACCAGTGGGCAGCCATGCCTAGTAGATATTTCTTGATATTTAAAGTTTGCAGTAGCTTAGGCAGCCTTTGTGGGAATGGCCATAGCTTTGACCCACTTTGTAAAGTAATCAAAGTCCTACAAGGACGTATCTTTTTCCTCTTGTGCTTCAAGTAGTGGACCTATGACGTCTAAACTGATGGTAAGAAAGGGCTGCCAAGGGGTCAGGGATAGAGTTGAACTTGGCCTTGTGCAGCATCTGCTTTCTACAAGTGATGCAATGATCCAAGAATTCCTCTAAAGAAGCTAGTATTTCTTCCCAATAGTAGAAATACTTGACTCATTTGTAGTTTTCCTAGAACCTCCATTTACTAAAATACTGTGGGCTCCTTTAAATCTAGTGACCATGTCAAAAGTCTCAAGTAAGGTATTAAGTTGTTTCTAACTTTTGTGTAAAGTAATCCATTGAGAACTTTTTATTTTTGAGCCTGTCATATGAGCATCTTCTGAACTGGTTCATCTTTATACTCTCAAGAGTCTGGCTTCATGAGTAGGTCATGTAAATTTTCAGCTTCACTATTAACTAGATGAAGTAAGGGTAGTTGAGTCAGTATAACCACGCTCATCTCTTTCATTCTAGCTCGATGGATGTTATTCATATCAGTGCTGAAGTTTGTTAGCCCAGCGGGCTAGTTTTCCTTTCAGATCTTTCATATTTTGCAGCCACAATAGAGAAGCGTAATATTTAACAACTGTAAAGCTTGTACCATACAAGTAGATCCAGAAATGATTTACTACCAGGAGAACAGCTAAGAACTCTTTCTTTGGGACGCTATAACTTTTCTCAGCTTTTGAATGCGTTTTGCTGTAATAGGATTGTTATAATTTTGGTGGTAAAGCAGAGATACGCCGAGGGGTTTTTTCACAGGGTTAAGCTCACTGAGCAATAGGACCATTAATATGACAAGTCATTCTTGAAAAAATGTAATAAACTTAAATAAATGTGGAGCAATTGCTCCAAAAACAAATTTTATTTAATTTAATATACAGCAGATCCTCGCTGTTCCACTCACTTCAACTACTTAACAATCCCCCTCCTTCAATTATCTCATCTTGCTTAAATCTCAATGACTTAGAATAATACCATTTCCTCATCTTAGACTAATTGTTCCGCCTTATTCTTATTGGTTCCAACAGAGTCTTCATTCATTAAATTCACAATCGCCTAGCTTGAGACGATTTACCAATTATTAGTCGTGCATCAACATTTCCTAATCAACTCATTTGGAAGCAATCTAATAACCAAAATGTTCCAACACAGTATCGCCTTATCCTAAGGCGCTCAAATAATTGTAACTTATATCATGATAGACGGATTTTTCCCATACTGCATTAATAACTTAGGGCTTGTCATTCAGTCATATCAGAATTGTGACATCATCCCCACCTTGACTGGACAGTAAATTTCATATTATATATCCCAAAAGAGCTTTGCTTGCACTTGGTTGATAATCCAATTTCTTGCGGGGTCCTTGATAATGTAGGCGTTGACCCCATCTTCTCGATTTTTTGAATGGCCCAATCCAAATGTTGGCCAACTTGTGTTTCTGACCAAACTCATGTTGATCATGGAATTGGACCATGTCCTCATCTTTGAACTGGGCTAGCCCACTATGCATACTTGGTCAGCAGCCTTATTCTGAAACTTCTTGGTTAAGCTGAACTAATACGCTTCAGTTTGCATCTTAATCAGCATATTTGTAAGGTTGATCAAGTATTTTTGAGGATCAATTCTGCCAGTATCTTCCAAAAAGGCGTAGAGTAGTGGGGGTAGAGCAGGGTGCCACCCATATAAAAACTATAAAGGACTATTCCCAGTTACCAAGTGATAACTGATATTGTAAGTAAAGACAGCGGTGGAAAGGAGGATACTCTAATCAGAGGAACTATTTATTACCGCTTCCAGAGTATATTCACCAGTGTCCCATTGACTCGTTTGACAAAACATTGGATTCTAGAGATATAGGAGTCATTTGAGCCCTGTGGATTGCCATAAGTTCGTTGAGCTTAGGTAAGATGTGTGGTGAAGTTGGTCCAATTATCAGTAACGATGAACTGAGAACATCCATGTAGCTGGATTATACCTCCATCACAAACTTAACCACTGTGGCCGCCCCCCAAATTGTGGGTCGCCAGTGCCTCAACCCACCTGGTCAAGTGGTCAATTGCCACCAGGATACACTTGTAATGGTTTTCTCTAGTTGGCAGAGGTCCCACCAAATCAAGAAAAACCGTATGCCAAGCAAAGTGAGGTTTCACTAACTGGTATGTAGTCTTTGGAAATGGCTTCTCTACTTGGCATTGGTGGCAGCAGGAGATTATTTGAGCACGTCAAATTGCATGCTTTCCAAGTATTATCGTGTTCACTACATTTCCAGGGCCTTGCATACTCCACCATGTCTGATTGCTCAATGTTCTCTCATAAGATTATTTAATTGTGCAGAAGGTCTTGGATATTCACAGTAGTATCCCCTATCCGCTTGTACAACTCACCATTCTTCTGAAACGTATTGGCCCTTATTCCTTCTAATACCTTTATGACTTGGTGCAGAGCATCATTGTATTTACCGCTGAGCATCTTTTCAAACATTACATCGCTAAGGTCTGCTGTAATTGCAAATGTTGGCATTTTGATAAGCACTCTGGATTTTTGGTGTTTAGCTCCAGGTTGGTGAAGGATTTCAAAATCGTAAGCCTGCAGTTTGAGAGCCATTGGTCTAGACGCCGCTCAGGCTCTCTGAAATTCTGCAACCAGCATAATGATGTGTGGTCCGTTACAACTTTAAACCTTATCCCATTCAAATATACCTTGAATTGCTTGTATGTATAAATCACTACTAAGCACTCCATCTCAGTCATGGTGTTATTGTGTTCGTGGCAGTTCAAACTACAACTGCATCATGCATCCAGATTCTCCTCCCCCTTGTTATATTTTTGTGATAGAACTGCCCAATGGCAGAAAGTGACAAATCTGTCTGAAAAATAAACTATTCATCAAAATTTGGGTAATGAAGCATAAGTGTGCTGATTAATGCCATCTGAAATGTATCAAAGAAACATTGGCAACGTTTCATCCATTCAAACGCATCATCTTTTTAATTAACTCAAACATCAGTCCTCCAATGAAGCTGAAGTTGGGGATAAAGCTATGGTAGTATCCAACCATCCCCAAAAACACCTTTATGTCATGTTTTCTGCTCGGTGGGGTCATTTTATGAATAGCTTCCACTTTAGCAAGTTGATAATGTAGTCCCTTAGCATCTACTACAAAACCTAGGTACCCAGCTGGGTTTTTGAAAAAGTGACATTTTTGGGGCTAAAGCTTGATGTTGGCCTTGGCCATCTGGTAGAATACCTCCTCCAGATGGTGTTAAAATTTATATTTTTATTTAACCAAGGTAAGCCGACCAGAGGACGTACATTACTGAATATACGTGAAACTAAGAGAATAACCAACAAATATAAGAATTGGGCACCCCAGAGTACTCAAGTTACCCCTGTTACCAGCGGGACTTCCAGGTATGGGGGTGGTGCGCTACTCTGAGGATTTTCCCCTGCTATGGAGCAGGTGTGAAGGAAAGGGTCTGTGTGGAGGAACCAGAGTGGGAACCATGAATCTATATACGATTTTGCCTTGGTCTCATATATCCATAAAGCCATGCTTGGAAGTGCTCTAGTAAGTGGACATGGAATCTGTTAATAATCCCATAAATGGTTGGGACCGTGCCCTTGAACGCATCTAATGCAATTGTGTGTATTGTCCACATTGCAATGACTATTATTAGGGAGCGGAGTGTGGATTGGATTGGTGACTCAATCTGGACCGCGAAGATTCTCTTTGATATTGAGAATTCCTGTTTGTTTTAGATCTTGAGCAGGCGTGCGACTTCCTGCCATATAGCTTTGGTTGGGGGGAATGTTTTTAGGCGTTGATGTAGGTATCCCTCCCCTCCACATACTGCACATGTTTTGTGGAGGGAGTTGGAGCGGTCCGCCGTCCTATAGGTCCTTCTCAAACAGCGCCAAGCGTTTGCTCTTATCCTCGGCTGTAGAAGTGGGTGGTGAAGCATTTTCCACATTGCCTTCTATATGGTTAAATAATAAGGAATGTCCAACATATCTAGGTATTCTATCCTAGCTATGTTTGGGGTTGCGAGCATAGCTTTCTATGGTGGTTTTCTGGGTTTCTTAATTTGAATTGGGGGCTGGGTCGTCCCCTTCCCTGTATAGTACCCGTGTTTTCTATGGTCCATCCCATACGGTGGATAGTTTGGAGGATATGTTTGAAATGAGGGGAGGTTCCATGAGGACCCTTTGCAGTAGGGTGCTTGGCAAGGTATGAAAGTAGTCTGGGTGGACTATGTGGGTTTGTTAATTTGAGCGTCTGTTCAAAGTTAGTTCTTGCTGCTCTGGACCAATGTTGTTGCGGGAGGTCTGAAGCAAAGACTTCCTTAATCCATGTACCTAAGATGTGATTGGCGTGGCTAACAAAATCTATTAGTCCCATGCCTCCGCTTGAGCGTGGGCCAAATAGTGTTTCCATCCGTATAATAGGGTGAGAACCAGGCCACAGCCAGCCCTGGATAAGCGCGCGGATTGAGGTTATAAAGGTAGGTGAGAAGGCGATTGCGTGGTCCTGGTACCATAGTATTGGGAGGATGAGCGAGTTAGCAACTGTAACTCGTCCTGTTAGTCCTAGGGTTCTTCCCTTGAGGGAGGCGACACTTTTGGATACCCGTTGTAAAAGGTTACTTTCCATTGTCTCATAAGCATATACCCCTGATTCTAGCCAGATTCCAAGGTGTTAACAGGAGTGGTGGTGGGATGTGTTGCAAAGGGTAAAATGGTTGGGTTTTTCTTCGTGTGTTGGTATGAGGTTCTGATGTTGTGGCCCAATTGTTTGTGTACTTGCCTAAGAGAATGATTTCTGTTTTCCTTTTGTTGAGCAATGCGTTAGTCACCATGGAGTATTCCTCTAGAGTGTGTTCCAGCTGTTTTGCATCTTCATTGTTTGCTATACCTGCTACACAGTCATCCGCAAAGGCCAGTATCTTGACTGTTGGTTGTCATCATGCGGTTATCCCCATGAGACGTGAGTCAGTTACTCGGAGGAGTGGGTCAAAGCTGAAATTGTATAGCAGTGGGCTGAGGGGGTTCCCTTGTTTGAGCCCTCTGTGTGGTTTAATCTTGTCTGTTAAGAATCTAGGGCCGCATACAGCCATGGTTGCAGATTCTGTTAGGAGCATCGCCCATTTTATGAATCTTGGTGGGAGTTTGAATGCATGTAGACATTTTTTTAGGTTTGGCCAGCTAACACGGTCATACGCCTTTTCCTGATCCAAGAAGACCAGGGCACCAGTTGCTTTGGATTGGCAAATGTTTGCAACAGGGTGAATGTTGTTCCAGATTGAACGCCCATGTATAAACCCAAACTGGTTGGGTGATAGGGCGTCAGATGCAATTGCGCCTAATCTAGCTGCTAGAATTTTTGTTAAGATTTTTGTGTCAGTGTTGGAGAGCGCAATTGGGCGCCAGTTTGCCAGGTCCAACATGTCACCCTTTTTAATTTAATTTATTGTGGGGAAGGCCGACCATGGGACGGACACTTCCGAATATGACTCAGAAGAGAAAAAACTTAGTACCAGGGAAGGCACCCCAGAGAAGCGATGCTATCTCTTGTTGCCAGCGGGAACGCCACTTATGGGGAGGGGGAGGGAACGTGTGAAGGGGCCGTAGCCACTATTGAGCACGTGTGGCGGAAGGGGTCTGATTTGATGAACCAGACTGGGAACCAGGAGGAGACCAGCTGTTGGCGACGCGGTGGGAGATATCCAAACATCCACGCTTGAAAAGTGATCCACCAAATGAGACCGGAATCTGTGGACAGCTTCAGGGAGGGTGGGAATGGAGCCAGCGATGGCATCCAAGACAATCGTGTGGATAGTTCACATGGCGATTGCAACCACCAGAGCACGGAGGGAGGGTGGGAGGGGGAGGCCATTGATGAAGCAAACATATCTCTTGACAGACTGAAGGGATGCGTTTGATCCTGGCCTAGCAGACGTTGGACTTCGTGCCATATCACTTTAGAGGTGGGGCACTTCTCCAGGCGGTGGAACAGCGTTCCATACTGGCCACACACGACACAGGATGAGTGTAAAGCGTTAGAGTGAAAGCTGTACGATACACCCGCCTCAGGCAGCGCCACACATGGGAGCGGACTTGAGGCTACAACAGAGGATGGTGTGCGTATTTCCAGATAGTCTTTTGGGTCTCAGTGGAATAAGGGATGTCCATCATGTCAGGTAGTCCACCCTGGATAGAAAATGGGAACTTCTGGGGATCACGCCATCTTAGATGGGTAGCCCATGTACCTCTTGTGTAAACTGAGGAGAGGGGCGGCCTCTCTGGGTTGTATGTCCAGTAATACGAATTCTCCACTCTGCACTTCGCATGGAGAGTAGGATTCGTTTGTAGTGGGTTTTAGTTCCGTGAGGACCTGTGGCCGATGTGTGATGCGAGGTATTTCATCAGGGAGTGTGGGTTTGATGGATTGTTGAGGCCCAAGGCTCGGGAGAAGTTGGAGCGGGCTGCGCGGGACCAGTTTTGGGATGGGAGTGTAGGAGCAGTGACGGCCGCAATCCAGGTGCCCAGGATCTTAGCAGCATGGGCTTTGAAGTCAAGCAGACCCATGCCACCATGATGATGGGGGCCAAACATGACCTCTAGCCGTACTGGTGGAGGGCGGCCTGACCAAAGCCATCTTTGCAGCAAAGCGTACAGGGATTTCAAGAAACTTGGGGAGAAGGGGATGGCATGGGCTCCGAACCAGACTTTGGATAGGAGCATAGAGTTGGCAAGAATAACCCTGCCAGTGAGGGTAGTAGGGTGGGCTCTGAGAGAGGCGATTCGCTTTGTCACGTTGTCCAGTATACGGCACTCCATTACTGCTGACGCATATCCACCTGCCTCCATCCACACGCCCAGATGGCGTACCGGTCCTATGGTAGGACGTGGCACAAAGGGGAGCACCAGTGGAGCGGTGTGTGTTGAGTTAGTAAGGCGTGGACGTGGGCGAGCAGATGGGCCGGGTTGGTAACTTCTTAGTGGGGCCCAAATGTTCTGAAACCGGCCAAGGAGGATGATTTCGGTTTTGGAGGCGTTCAGTGCCGCGTTGCTTACCCGGGAATATTACTGGATGAGGGCTTCAAGCGCACGTGTATCTTTGTTTTAAGACATTCCCGCCACGCAATCATCTGCAAATGCCATCATCTTGACTGGTGTTTGGCCTGGCACATGGACCCCAGTGAGTTGGGCATTCACATTTCGCAGTAGTGGATCAAGGCTGAAGTTGTATAAGAGTGGGCTGAGGGGGTCCCCTTGTCGCAGGCCCCTTTGAGGGCGGACTACTTCCGTTAGGAAGCCTGGGCCACGCACTGCCATTGTTGCAGATTCCGTGAGCAGCATCACCCAGTTTATGAAGCGGGGGGTAGGCGGAATTGATGGAGGCAGGCCCTCAGTTATTCCCAGTTTACTCTATCATAGGCCTTTTGTTGGTCCAAGAATACAAGTGCCCCAGAGGCTGTGGACTGACACACATTAGCCACAGAGTGCATGTTATCCCAAATTGACCTTCTGGGGATGAAACCAAATTGTTCTTGGGAGATGGTGGAAGATGCTACAGTCCCTAAACGGTTAGCCATGATTTTTTGGTTAAAATTTTGGTGTATGTGTTTGTTAGAGAAATGGGGCGCCAGTTGGCTAAGTCAAGCCTATCCCCTTTCTTGAAGAGTGTGACAGTAAAAGCCTCATGTCCTCCTGGTAGGAGGCGCGTTTCCAACAGGCTTTGGTTGATTGAGGCTAGCAGCAGTGGGGATATATATTTAGAATATTTTTTGTAGAACTCATATGGAATGCCATCTGGGCCTGGGCATTTTCAGTTTGGCGCACTGTAAATGGCTGTCTATAATTCGTTCAGAGTAATTAAATTCATTATTTCCAGGTATTGGAAAACGGTGCAGATATGAGCTTGGTCGAGAACATGTCACCCTTTTTATAGAAGGTTATAACGTAGGATACATGACCTCCTCGTAATAGGCGTGTTTCCAATAAGCTCTGGTTCATAGACGCCAATAGGGGGAGCGATTTTTTGAAAGTATTTTTTAAAAAAAATATAGTGTATTCCATCAGGCCCTGGGCATTTCCTACGTGGTGCACCGCGAATTGTCTCCTAAAGCTCCTCCCATGTATAATGGATAATATATTGTATTCAGTGGTGTACTTTTTAACTCAGCAGTTTTGAATAAATTCTTTAATTTTTTGTGAATCTGTCGGCATTTCATGATATAATTCGGTGTAATAGCGGTGTACTTCTGCCTTGACCTCCTCAGGGTCAGTTGCCACGGTGCCGTTGGTCTTGTGGACCTGTGTGCATGTGGGCTGGTTTCTGAGGGAGTGGAATTGGCGGAAAAAGTATGTTGAACAGGTTTTGCCTTCAATTATGAACTTACCTTTGTTCGATACTTTGATTCTGCGTTGGTGTTCAAAGATGAGATTGTTAAGTCAGGCTGAAATTTCTGCCCATTTGCATCCCCAGTTAGGACTATAGCCAGATCTTGGAGTATTTATTTCCAGATGGTCTAGTTCTGCCAAGGTATTCTTGATTGTGGCCATGTCCGCGGTGTACTTGCGTGATGCAATATGTCAGGTTTTGTTAATTAAATCCTTTTTTAAATTTTCCCATGTTCTGATGGGATCTGAAGTGAATGGGGCTGTAAATTCTGGGTTTGTAGCCCTGTTTTCAACCCAGTCAGATCTCTCGGGCAATTTCATATTTTCTGGGTGAACTTTCTCCAAGGTGACACCTGTGTGTGGGATTAAGTTGGCGCTAACTGCACCGTAACTAAACGGTGATCAAAAAATTGATCTTTTTTGTTGTAAATTTAGGTATTCTTGAACGGTGGGATTGCAGGATGAGAATGTGGTCAATGTGACTCATCAATATGAGCACTCCCTCGCATATGTTGGGCCTCATCATGTGGGGAAGGAGTGGTGAATTGGGGGGAAGAGCATCCTGTAAGACAAGAGATGCCTTCATTGTGTGATATTTAATGTCTCCAGGTGAGTATCCCCTGGGATTAGGCCATCAATCTGTATTGGGGGTTATCCCAGCAGCTGAAATCGCCTAACATGATGGTATCTGGTGGGAGGGTGAGAGTAGAAATTTTTTCAAAAATTTGTTTTCTCTCAGTTGCAGTGCACGGTGCATAGATACATTCTAACGAAATTATTTCCTCTTGGCATGTGATTGTTGCTACCAGTACTCGACTGTGCAAGTGTGATGATGAGTTTGTAATTTTAAATTTTTTGTTGTTTTGGACTATCACCCCACAGTGAGACGTCCATACTGATTGTGATGATGCGACCCTGGTTGACCAGGATTCTTCTTCCCCTTGTAGATAGTGGGTTTCTTGGATGGCCAAGATGTCTACAAGAGGTTTTTGCAGGAATGCCAGCTTTTTGGCTTGGGACATGTGAGCCCTGGCTCCCACGATGTTTAGCATCCCTATTGACACTGAGGTGCCCGCGGCGCCTCAGGAGCATTTGGGAGGCCCTCTGGCCCTATCCCACCGCGGCTCATTTTGGCCATGCTCCACATCTGTACTCCAGCTCTTTCACAGCCATTGTTGGTTCCCTTGATCTGACCCAATGATTCAATGGAATTGAAGTTTTTTGCATTTGTGTCAAATTTTCCCGCACAGGTCTTGTGTTGATTTGATGTAATTTGTTGATTAGATTTTATATTTTTGAGGTTTGACTTTGTTGAATTGTGCACCACATTTTCGCCCATTTTGCGGTTGCATTGTTCCTCAGTATGCGCAAGACTGATGTCACTTTGTGACTCAGTCCGGTTACTGTGGAAATTTTTGACCTGGGCATATTGTTATGATTGGTTGGTTTGGTGAATATCCAAAATATCCTCCCAGATTTTTCCAGGGTTAATGGCAGACTCCGTGTGTGCTGCTGCTTCAGCTGCTGCTCACTTGCGGGCTTTTGTGCCACTTTACGCTGTTTACTTGTAACTGGGTCCACGATGGAGTATAGTCCATCTTCACCCCAATGGAATGGGTGGTGACCATCAGTCATTTTGGCGAAGTTTTCATTATCTTCGTCCATAGCTTCCTCACAGAAATCATTTTCCATTAAGCCCTCTTTCACAGGGCATGCACGTTCCTTGTGGCCCAGTGAGCCACAGTGGTTGCAAATGGGCGGTGCGCATTCCTGTGTAACTTGGAATGCAGCAGACTGGCCCCCATCTGCGAAGTGAAATTCTGCTGTGCGGGGAATTCTGGATAAGTCCTCTTCCACTTCTGGGAAGGGGTTGATTACAGCGATAGCTTTGCCTGTGCACAGGTCAGGCATTAAGCAAAATCACTGTAATTTGAGTTGTTGGATTTCTCCATAGGCCATGAGACCTTTGCAGAGTTCCTCCTCAATTACCTTTTGAGGAAGGTTGGTGAGGAGCAAGTCAAAAGAGAAGAACAAAGTTTTTGCTTTGTTCCATCTGGTGCGCGCGGTGCACACAATTTTTTTGCTCTCAGGAAGGGCAATTTCCATACAGATTTTTGCTGCGGCATCAGCTTCATTGGCTGTTTTGAAACCAATATTGATACAGCCATGGCCCATGTTGTTGGTGGCTATGTACACCGCGTGAGGGAAAGTGAGGGCTGTGCCTCACATGTTTCTCCCCACAGGGTCAGTGACATATCCCCAAGGAAGATTCTAATCCCGTGCTCCACCTTTGACAAAGGTTGGTTGAATTGAATGTACATATATTGCGCGTGCTTTACAGTAAATACCATAAACCCAGACGGTGTCTGGGTTTGCAATTTTTTAAGGATTGGGTTCCTGGTCCCCCTCCAGGGCGTTTCTTGCCCTTAGTTGGACTGTTAAGCGCACCACTCACCGCGATGCTCGCCCATGTTTATTTTTGTTATTAAAGTCGCCCATCTTTCCTGTGTGTGATTATCCAAATTGCTGTTCAATTTAAATTGTAGTAACTAAAGTGGCTATTACAAGAAAGAAAAGCGGTGTTAAAATTTATATTTTTTAGTACTAGATGGTCCCAACCCAAGGGGGGATTCATCGATGTTTATTGAATTATGCCTGGGCTCCTAAGAGCCTGAGGCGAGGGAAGGGGAGGGAGGAGGCATCGAGAAAGGGAGGGGGTTTGCGCGCCAGAGCCGTGCTGCAATGACAACTGAGCGGGGGAGGGTTGGCGACGTAGTGCAGACCTTCAGGGCCATCTCAAAGTGTACCTGAAAGTGGGTGATCATGTGTGGAAGGGTCCACACCTGCTGGTCAAAGGCAGCACGAAGGAAGGAGTTATGGATGGTCCAGATGGCTGTGGCATAGGCGAGGACACGGAGGGGTCAGTGGCAGCCAGGCAATGTCTGCTCAAACATGAGGTCTTGCACAGGGTGTCCAGACCAGGGCTGAGCATGGAGGAGCGCGTGGGCCTTTGGCCAAAATGCGGCGACACCTGGACAGGTGAAAAAACGATGGAGGTGGGAGTCAATAGGCTCCACACAGCGGGGGCAGCTTAGGTGCTGGAACGTAGGGCAAGTCTGGTCCCCTGTCCTGTATGAACAGTGGAGCACCCTCCATAAGGTGTTGGACACCTTTGCTGACAGGATGGGGTGATAGACGTCCTTCCACAATTCCTTAAGGTAAAATCTCACGGAGGGAGGGAGGAGCTCAAGGAGTCTTGGGCGGATGGGAGGATGATCTTGGGGGTTGAGGCGAGTTGTGACAACTTGTCCATTGTGCACAATTGCATGGCGACATGGGCTGAGGCCAGGGCCTTCTCTTCTGTATGGGAAGGCATGGTGGATCCGCGCGCCTACTCGTTTCAGGGCAAGGAGAGCCTGGTTCCAGTAGGGGGATGAGGATGGTTTTAGGCGATGGCCTGGGTGGTTTGTGAGCCACTCCCTAATGAGGTCAGAGATGCTCTAGGAAGACCCAGAGCTGCTGACACTGACTGGCGGAGGGCAGGCGCCCATTGGGGCATGGGGGTCGCGTCCCAGCAGACAATCGGCCATAGGAACTTCAGGAAGATTGTGGTGGCGTGGGATCGCGTGTCCAGAAGCCCTAGGCCCCCTTCATTGCAGGGTCGGGCAATGGTTGAGAGGGCCATTGGTGGATGGTTTGAGTCCCAGATCCAACAGCGGAGGAGTAAATTGAGCCGCGTATAAAAGGCATCTGTGAATGGGCAGACGTGCGCTAGGAACCAGACTTTGGAGTGGAGGAACACATTGGCCATCAGAGCTCGACCCTGGGGGTGATGTGCCGCTGGTTCCAGCTGGCAATACTGGAGTTAACTGCTGCGAGGAGCAAGTCCTCATTGTCTTTTATCGCAACTCCTTGTTGGTTGGTGAGAACGCCCAGGTGACGGAAGGTACCGCGCACAGGTTCAATACCATATGGTGGGGGAAAGGTGGGGGAGCTGACCTGTACAACTGTTGTCTTGGAGGTGTTGACCATGGCGTTGGACGCCTTGGTGTACCTCTCAATGGTCACTGCAGCGAGGGCAACATCCCCAGGGCAGCCAAATGCAATGGCAGTGTCATCTGCAAATGCCATTATGCGTGTGGGGGCTTTACCTGGGACCAGAATCCCTGTTAGTTTGTCCTGTAAGGAGGCCAAGATGGGGTCAAGAAGATGTTAAAATGGATAGGGCTCAGGGGGTCCCCTTGCCGGAGACCTTGTCCAACTGGTACTGCCACTGTAAAACCCATTGGCGCAAGGACTCTGGTGTGGAGCTGGTCATAGAGCGCTGATATCCAGCGCCTAGTTGCGGGTGGGAGATGGAAGCGGGCCAGGGAAGCATCAATATACTTCCAGGCTACCCGATCATATGCTTTCTCCATATCCAGGAGAGCCACAAAGCCATTCACCTTACGAGGGTTAGCAGTCAAAGTCACGTGAAGGTCATTATAGTTGTCCCATAACGACCTCCCCGGAATATAACCGTGCTGGGATGGGAGAGGCGAGGTGACACCCATTTGGTGATGCGGTTGGCCAGAAGCTTCGTGAAGAGCTTGTGGTCTGTGTTGATCAACGCTATGGGGCGCCAGTTCGCCAGGTTCTCACGGTCTGACTTCTTGTGAATGAGGGTCGTGATTGAGCCTCTGGAGTCGGGGAGGACCTCGCCATTCACCAAGAGTGCAACGAAGAGGACGCGGAGGGTTCTGGCTATCACTGCAGGTTCCAGAAGGTACACCTCAAAGGGTATTCCGTCTGGGCCTGGGGCTTTAAGCCGTGGGGATTTCAGAAGGGTTTCCATCACCTCCTGGATGGAAATAGGCGCCAGTAGATTCTCATCAGCCCGTGGGTCAATGGGCGGCTCTGGAGCCCGCCACAGGAAGTCTTGGATGTCCGATGGGTCCACCTGGGTGGCATGGAAGAGGCTGGAGTAGAAGCGGTGTAGTTCCTGCGTGATTTCCTCCTTATCTGAAGTGGTTGTAGTGCCAATCTTCAGTGCAGTAATATCCTGCGCTGTTGACCGGGCTTTCTGTTTCTGAAAGAAGAAGCGGGTGGGGCGTTCCCATTGAGCATAGTAACGAGATGATGTAAAGATTGCTGCCCGTTCTTCCTGCTCTGTGAGCTCCAAGAGGAGTGCTTCCTGCGCCGCTTTCCAGTCTTCCAACCATCTGGGAGAGGGCGAAGGCTGGCAGTTTCGCTCTAGATGTCTGATTCTGGCTTCCGCCCTTTTGACTCTGGCGCGAGCTGCAGTCATCTGGGCTTTGGAACAGTTGTAAGCAAAGCGGGTGATGCCCTCCTTGGTCACCGCCCATTTAGCCTTGTGGTCAAGCAGGTGGGGTGGAGGGGAGGTGAGAGTCTCCCGGATGGTCATAGACAGCTTCTCCTTAGTGAAGGGGTTGTTGAGAAGAGCTGGGGCAACCATAGGCCAGAACCTACGCGACGGTCTAAGTGTGGTGGTGAGGACAACGGTGAGTGACCTGTGATCACTCAGATGGTTGTCACGAGAGATGGGAGAGGAGACGCGCCCAATTATCAGGGGGCCAATCAGTGCCATATCTATGCGTGACGCTGACTGGAAAGCTCCTCCATCATACTGGATCCTAGTCATGCAACCTAGGCCAGACGCGGAGGGTGGAAGCGCATCTATAAAGCCACTCAGGCGAAGGAAATCCTGGAGGCGACTTGATCCAGGGCGTTCCTTTGCTGCAGGGGGTAAGAGTCACGGACGCGACTTATGGTTGTGTTGAAATCTCCTAAGAGGACTGTATTCCGTGGGAGATTGAGTTGGAGGAGTTCTTCCAAGAGCCGATTTTGCTCCTGACCTGCATTAGGCAGGTAGATGCTTGCAGCGAAGAAGGAGAAGTCAGGAGTGGTGAGTTTGGCCAGTATGAGGCGGCCACCTAGATATTGTGAAAAAGAATGGGTTTTAACCCGGGGATTCAAAACAATAAGGGCGGCATGGTTTGTCCAGAAGGAGTTGCCTATAAACTGTTCATTCCATGCAGATTGTTCGTGGGGAGGATATGGGGCTCCTGGACAGCAGCGATGTCGATTTTTGCTGACCTGAAGTTTCGGAGGAGGCGGGCTCTCCGCTTAAAGTCCCGCAACCCATTTGCGTTGATGGATTGCAGGGCCAGGGTGCTGCCATGGGGACTCATAGCTGTTCCCCTCCATGTCCTGGGTGGTTGCCAGCGTTTAAACCTGCTGCTGTGAGGCGGCTAGTTTTGAGTCCTTTAGCTTGACTATTAGCTGTAATCCGTGAGGAGCGTCGAGGGTTCTGAGGGGAAGGAGAGGGTGGGGGGGCGGAGGACCCAGTAAGCCAGCCTAGGATGCTGCCCCCGCTCCGTTGCAGGGGAAGGACCTGAGGGTGCTCAATGGTGACCTCCGCGGTGTCCCCATTTGATGAGTCTAAGTCCATATTCACTTCCTCCAACACTTCAAAGGATCCGCGCGAAATGGACTGTGGGGTTGGGGTAGGACTCTTTGAGGTGGCACTTCTACCGCAGGCCGCGAGTTGCTAGTCCATGCTGGTGGGCATAGCTCCATTGGGAGCTGAGGGCTGATGAGATAAATCGCTGGTGGAGTTTGGTGGGGGTGCCGCGGAGCCCTGAGTGGGGGTGGCTGACGAGGGGCACCCTGTGGGAGATGCCTTGCGATTGGTGAGAGAGGGAGTTGACTCTGGGAGATTGGAGGGGGTGCCCATTGGAAGGGGGGCCTGAGCGCGAAGGTATCCCACACCAATAGTGGGGTTAGCTGTTTCAACTGCTAGGCGTAAGGCCTCAGGGGACAGGTCTTGAATGGGAACCCATTGTGTGGGTTGTGGAATTGCTGCTGCAGCCATGTGGGATCGTTTTTGGCCTGGTTTAGGCCCCTGGGTGGTGGCTAATAGGGCTTGTTTTCGAGCTGTGCAGCCACTATACAAGTGTCCAAGGGTGTTACACCATGAACACCGGGGCGCGCCTGATCAGGGTCGACAAAAAAGATCTCAGGGCATGCCCCAACTACCGCCACACGAGGAATAACCTCAATGTTACGGGATACAGTGGGGGAGGGGATGAACGACGCCCTAGCAGTGCGAGCTCTTTGAGTGGGAGCATAGTAAGAGGGGACGCTAAAGTCCACTGAAAGAACAGACCCAAAATCCATTAAACCACGATGGAGTGCCAGTTTAAGAGACTCAGGATCAACAGTCGTTGGTAGGTTGGAAAAAGTAACCCATGAAATTTTCTCCAGGTGAGAGCGTGTGCGGGAGATGCGAAGAGATCCGCGTGGAATAATGACCTGGAGGGTGGCAGCATGGTCAGCAAGGGCAGCTTCAGTGAAGCCCACATCGATGTAGTGGCCCTCCACTGATTCATGGATGGTGGTGTTGATAGGGAATGTCTCCGCAATCGCTGCAAAGTATGAGAAGTAATCCTCTGTATAGAATTCAACAGGGTTATGCCCATAATAAAGGCGAATTGCGTGGGAGAGGGTTGAGCGAGGTAGAGCTTTTTGCGCTCTAGTTTCGGCCCATTTCTTCTTAACATCAGCAATAAACGCCACTTCACGGGGCTCAGCTTTGGGTAGCGTTGGTGCCAGAGGTTTTGCCACGCCCCAGTGGCTCTTTTGGTACGTTTGTGTTTGCTTTGGGCTGCAATTGCAGGTTGAGTGTGAGCTGGTGGTTTGGACAAGTTTGCGGAGTTCCCTTGTTTCTGGAATGTTACAGCAGCTGCTGGCGTCATATTAAATTGAGGGGCGGTTTGTTGGGCCTCGCTAAATTGGGGAGGCCCATCCAGATTGGAATTAACTCCAGCCAGTTGGGAGGAGGGAGATGTTTCATCACCATCCCAATCTATTTGGGTAAATTCAGCCTGAGTATTTGCTGTGATTTCGTGGGCAAAACTCACTGGCTGATTGGTGAATTGGTCGTTTTCAGCATATTGAGATAAAGTGCCAACTTGAGAAGTGCCGATTATGGGGTTTAAATGGGACGGGTGAGATTGGAACTGGTGTGAAGTTCCAAAATCTGAACCATTTAAATCCCCATTGGGAATAGTAGATTGTCTCAATTTGGTGCTTAGTGAACCAGAATGTGCGGCTAATCCAACCTTACATCTGAGGATTTGGGGGCCAGGTAGCTGGGTATCGCCCCTCATGGAGGGAGCCAGAAACACGGCGTCAGCAATAATAGATGGGGCTGAATTAGCTGACACAATGGGGGAGGTGAATGTCTGGATGGGCTGAGTTGCATTCAACTGAGCAGACGCCATTAAAAGAGCGTGGGTGATGGCCTCCTTGGTTGGAGGGGGCCCAGCGGGTTAGTGGGAGGCAGCGCACACAGAGCTGTTAGGCGTGCAGGTTGCAGAAGTGCGATCAGGTGAACTGGCGCTAGTTGGAGTAGCTTCAGGTTGGGGGGTGGTGCCTGCTTTCATGGCTGCTGCTTGAGAGCGGGTGATTCTGGTTGACCCTGAGGTGGGTAACCGAGGGTTGCTTTGTTTGGGGGGTGGTGCTGGCTCGTTTGGCATAGCCTGCGGGTTCTTTTGTGGGGTTTCCCGCCATATTTGCTAATAGTTTTCGTAAATTTCTTTAGTGGAGCTAAATTTCAGGCTGAATTGATTTTCGAAAAGTGATGCTTAGCAGAAAGAGATGGGTGTTAAAATTTATAGGTTTTCTGATTATTCTCAGTTAATAACCCCTATAAGTATATGAACTTCACAGGTTCTGGTTTTGTACAATTCTCTGCATTGTAAAATAGTAGTTGATATAATCGTTGATAGGCCTGGCCAGCTTACTCACGCTCAAGCTTTGCCACAAACTATCCTCTCCTGACACAAAAAACTCTCTTTTCGCTCAGCATAACTTTTCTGAGAAAAATCTTATGGAAAAAAGAAAAACTTAATTGTCCACCATGATTCTGCTCCGATGTTCTTGGAGTCTCCACCAGCTGCCTCAGTGTGGGGCAGCAGCAAAAATCCCCCACCGTTATCCATCTGACAGGAAAATGCGCTTGGACTGGCTCGCCCAGTCATACCAAACCCTTGGATGATTCGTTCCTCCCAAAGATCTTGACACCCACCTTGCTCATACCCAAGAGGTACCTCATTGCCCCCTGGTGCTCCCCCAGAGCAACATGTGTTTTGGCCTTAGCGTCAACTATGGGAAACTTTTCCCTTACCATGGCCAAGCCATTATTGAAATGGCTCAGGCGGTGATGTGTCCCACCAGTTTTATTGACTTCTGCCCCTATAAGGGGCAGTTTGATCTTGGCTTCACCTGTGAAGCTGACACCGCCACTGCGGTAACTGTGCCCCTGATATTCTAAGGTACCCCTCTCCCCACAATCCTGAACCTGGTGTGAGTTTTTAAGGATTAGCTCGTTTATTAGAAATATTCCTGTTTTGATAGTTAGGAAGAGTTTCAGCCAAATAAATCATTGATTATGCTATGTGTCTTATGGTATTTCCTAACTGTTTGGAAGCTCACAAAGCTAAACAACAATATCTGACTCTCTTGGTCTCTTCTAGGGTAATTTTCCCTCTCTAATCAGGAACTCTCCAGACACAGGTAATTATGAAAAGCTCCCCTGAATGCTTATCTACACTTTTAATATGAAGATCGAATTAAGATAAGAAGATACAAGACTAAATTATGAAGATATGGAAAGATGATGCTTTTATTTTAGGGCCAAGCGCCGGTATTTTATACCTCTAGGAAATCTCCTGGACATACTCATCTATTAGATGAGTTAATTAAAGCCATGCCAATCCGCTATGGATTATGGCAGTGGTTATTAAAATATCCCCAAGTTAATTCAGCCCTTAATTTAACTTAATTACAATTGTTTCAGCCCAATTGAAGGCACTACTACTCTCATAATTGGGAAAATTTTAGGCATAATATTAGCACCTTAGTGGTGTATATTTGCCTTTCATTCAACGCAATTTAGTTTCATCATACAGCTGACAAAATACAATAATTGGGGATAAAAGAGAATATAGAATTCGAATAATGATGCACCCCTAATCAGGACATTGGCAGGCCTCTTGATAGTACTAGGTATTCCCTATTTTGGAAGTCCATATGTAATTACTATCATGCCAATTACAGTGATTGACATACATTAAAACTATTATTCAATAATTATATTTGCATTAAATTCATAAATGCAATTTAGTTTGTGCCATAGATTCACTTGGTTCACCCAAGTGGTTCCCATAATCAGCCATAAAGTAATAATATCATAGCTATTATTAGCTATGATAATCGAGATGATTTAGATATGATTGAGGTGGTTTTGGAATGAATTTAGTTATGCAGATAAATCGGGAAAGATCAAAGAAACCGTCAATGGGATTAACCTATTAGCATTGATGGTTTTCTCAGAAGGGCTTATTTTCGAGTCAACCATCAAAATATAACACCTGGCTCCCAGCGTTTAACACTTTGGTGGTTCATTTTGCTGGTTTGCCCACCCACCTTCCACCTGAGGTGCTCCACCAGGAGCTGATGGAAGGTTTGGCAGCCTATAGCTCCAATCCCATCTTGCATTTTGTGGTCCCAAATGGGGCCACACGCCTCTCTGGGTCTCAGATGTATGCACAATCAGCCCTGAATCTAATAAAATTTCCTTGTCAAATCCACCTCATGCCATCATCCCCTTGCCCCGACCATCTATTCTGGGCCCATTTCAAGGGTGGACAGATGATCTGCCCATCCTATTTCGAGTTGGACCACTCAAGATGTAAGTTCCCATCCCTAGCTAATTCCAATGGCTCCGATTTTTCATCCACTGGCTTTCAATTCACCGCCCACCCTGTGCCAGCTTTGGTATGGGGTATGATCCTAGCTCATCCTCCCCCAAAGCCTGTCACTGCAGCTGCACCTGCAGCCATTAATCAGTCTCCTCCTTTTTCCGATGCCACAAATGCTCCATCCAATCAATCACAGGATTGGACCCCAGTTTGCTCCCATGTATCTCTAATGAACCTACCAACCCTCAGGAATATGTAATTCCCCAATTCAATACAACCAAAATCCTTGGGTTCTATTGGCTGAAATTGAAGAGTCCTGGAATATTATTGAAGATTGAACTAAATTCAACGCGGTTTGTGTTTATTGACCATGATGCTGAGCTACCACCTCATTTATACGCCCCTAGCATAAGCACAAAACGTTCCTTGTGGTGACCACCAGCTGGCTGTTGAAGCTACAACTAAGCCAGATTGTTGCCCTTTCCACAAAGCTGCCACCAAATCAGTGGCGATGCTCACAGGACGAATCCCTCCTCCCAATATTCCCACCAAAGCCAATAAGCTTCAAAAAATATGTTGATCGAAGCTCACAAAGCCACCAACGCTGCCATCCAGCATGTGGCAGTGGTACTACAGAATCCCAAATCCAAGATTACCTACACTAATCTCACCATGTTTGTAAAGCTCTTATGAACACATAAAAGCTGAAGCAGCTTTGGCCAGTTATGTCGGAACTCTTATATACAACAGCTGTATTCCTGCCACCCTGATCATTGGAAAATAATCTCCTTATCCTGCTGATGCCCCGACGCCCCTGCTTTCTGCCATAGCCTGTTCCCTGCTTTGGGGTGAAGTAGAGGCTGAGGATGAGACCCCTGATCCCCCTCCCCTTCCGCAATGATGGGATAAGTGGTTCCTGCTTTCCCACCAGGTGGGTTGTGTTCACGTTTTTTGTCATCCACTCATTTTGGGCGGTTTGTTCATTTTGTTTGGAGAGGATTTATTTGTTAGATTTTGAGATTTGGTAATGTCAATTCCCTGGTCAGCTTACCTCATTTATAATACAAAGATATAATTGTTGATAATAGTATGAGGACTATTATCCGTTGTTAGTTTGAAATTACTCTATTTTGGCCAAATGCTTGGCCAATATTTCCACTCAAAGTACTTATGATGTCCTGAATAGGGATTCGTTCCCTGGTACTGCCCAACTCAATATATGCTCAGATCCCTGTTTACAGTTTCTCTGTGACACACAGTCAGCAGCAATCTCTGATTTGATTCAGCTTCTTCTCTGGATCCCCGCTCATTTCCTTTCTTTTTATCCTAAAGAGTCTCCCAATTAGAGCACAAAGCAAAAATTTCCTTGATAAAGAATATAAATCAAAAATAGATTCTGATTAAGTATACTAACATATACTTTGGTAATTTGTTATTTGGTAAATTGTTATATTTATTACTATGTTCTTTAGGGAATTTACAGCGGGGAATTCAGCGTTTAACCTTGGTTGGCACCTCCTTGATGAAATGACAGCCTTTGCTGTTGAATTACCCATCCTTATCTCAGCATCACTAATCTTCCCCATCCTGGCTAGCATTCTGTCATTTGAAATCCTAAGGCCTAAAACGGAAAGAGTCAGAAAGTGTCCCAAACGTTTTCCTCTTGATCCAAGCAGACTAGCCATATTTGGCAAGTGATTTGCTTAGGTAATTTGGACTTGTTACCCATTAAGGCAGGTCGAAAACCAACCTATCAATTCACTAGTTTCAAGCAGCATCACTTGCCTCACAACTTAAACCTTAAATTCCCAATCAGTCGTTGGTGAAACCTGACCGATCCCAATTGGTACACCCGATAGTTAATCACTATCAGATGCCCCTATTTCATCAGCAACTCTTCCTGACAAGATCTTAAGCATTCATCTGGATCAATCCCCAACTTATTTGACCCAGGAATATAACCTAAAATCCACCAATCATATTTACCCCTAAATCAGGGTCAACTGATAACTTTTCACTTTACTATTGAAATTATCCAGTAGTGATCCCTGGTAATATAGTCAGCTAGGAATATGGGCAAAAATCCCAACACATCCCCCCTTGCCTAGATTTCCAGTGAGAAAAGGACCAGGGCATGAGAACACCGCTTTAAACACCTGGTTGAATACTTCATTGGTTCAAGTGAAGTACACTTGCCAATACTCAACGCTGCTTGGGATGACCTTTGGCATACAGCGTTCTTCCTCGCCCTTTTGCTACTGCCTTCTCAGAGCGCGGTCCGCCCAATCTCTGTCATGCCAGGCTGATTGCTTTACTCATGACGATATTAGTTCTGGGATCCAGTTTTCCCCCGTCAGGGTATATGATCCACTGTCATATTCAGTACTCTTGGTCCAGCGTCTTTGATTTTTTGATTTTCTCCTTTTCCTTAACAGGAGATTCTTTTCATCAATGTTCATTTCATGGCTCAATTTAGAATGCCTATTTATGTTTACACTTGTTATTTTCTCTTCATAACCTCTTGGCTCATATCATTATTAATTCTTCTCTAGAGAGCTTATCCTATTGATTTGATATTAATTTCTCTAAAATTGGAGTTTAATTGATTTCAGAGTGCATAAGATCGACTATCATATAAGTCCAACATCCTCCCTCTCATCCTAAATCATATGTCGAATTATGAGTCATGGTACCAACATCTACTCAATGGTTTGTCTGATCAAGACCTTTGTCCCTTCCAGCGGATGAGTCAATCTGCATTATGGAACCTTTTCTACGATCATTACAGGACTCATACTCCTATTCAAGTACCAGTAGCCAATCCTTCCACAGAATTATTGAAAACACTAACTGGCCCTGCTGAAACCAGGTTAGCAAACTGTCTCAAATGACTCATGACCAATCCTTCCTCTATTGCTGATTCCTGAGTTAGATTTCAAGACTCTCCTGGATTCAGCTCCTTTTGCAGATACTCCTAAAATCATCGTCAAACCTCCATAAGTAATGCCCTTCATTCTTGAATGTTCATTCCTCGCCAGATCATGCTTAATTCTGGAGTTCCTCTTCTGACTTAGTCAATATTACAAGCCAGCTGTCTTAGCCACCAAACTAACCATTGGCAACAGCTTACATGTCAAACTCCCCTATGCAGAAATAAGGTTTTAAGTCACCAAGGCTTTTTCCATAGCTCTGAATTCTTCCAAACTTTGTAAACATCCTAGATCAGGATATTTCAGCCTATGCTCTTCGCTTTTCCAACCAAGTTCTTTGAAGTTGGTCCATGAAGCTTCCAGCCTCTCCTGGATTCCATCACCCTTTCTGCTTCAGCTTCTGAGAAGCTCATAGTTGTTGCTTGCAGGATGCCATTTGCTCCTTGCACAACTATCTCATTTCTGGCTCATCCCATTGGTATCTTTCACTATGTATTTAATAGGGCATGATTTGGCAACCCACTCCTAGTATCCCATGCTTGTTGCCAGCCAATATGTTCAGTGTTCTTGACAAAGCCCATCAGCAAGTGCTCAAGACCAATCTTCTGGCTCCTGTGCCATATTGGGATTACTTTATGTTATTTGCCAACTGCTTCTTCTTGTACTGTTGATTCCCTACCCACTCCAGGGTATCATGTCTGTCATCTTCTGACATTTCAATTTCTCTTCCCCTAGTTGCTTTCTTGCAGGGATCTGCGTCTGCTCAACAAACGGTTTTTGAGTAGGTCTAGCCCTCACTAGCATCTGATATCACATAAATTTTGATGGGTTATTAACTCCTACTGTGATCTGTCTTCCCTCCCTCAAGAGGCAACATAGGCGGAATCATCCCCAAATCAAGGATAACCAATAAAAAAATTATAAAAATATATCTTCTTTTCTATGTGAAATTTTTAAATTTTAAAATTTAAAAATTTATTGCGGGGAAGGCTGACCATGGGACGGACACTTCCAAATATGACTCAGAAGAGAAAAAACTTTACACCAGGGAAGGCACCCCAGAGAAGCGATGCTATCTCTTGTTGCCAGCGGGAACGCCACTTATGGGGGAGGGAAAGTGTGGAGGGGCCGTAGCCACAACTGAAAACGTGTGGAGGAAGGGGTCTGATTTGATGAACCAGACTGGGAACCAGGAGGAGACCAGCTGTCAGCGACGCGGTGGGAGGTATCCAAATATCCACGCTTGAAAGTGGTCCACCAAATGAGACTGGAATCTGTGGACAGCTTCTGGGAGGGTGGGGGTGGAGCCTGCGATGGCATCTAAGACAATCGTGTGGATGGTCCACATGACGATTGCAACCACTAAAGCACGGAGGGAGGATGGAAGAGAGGAGGCCATTGATAGAGCAAACATATCTCTTGACAGACTGAAGGGATGCGTTTGATCCTGGCCCAGCAGACGTTGAACTTCGCGCCATATCACTTTAGAGGTAGGGCACTTCTCCAGGCGGTGGAGCAGCGTTCCATACTGGCCACACACGACACAGGATGAGTGTAAAGCGTTAGAGCGCTCAGCTTTATGATACACCCGCCTCAGGCAGCGCCACACATGGGAGCGGACTTGAGGCTGCAACAGAGGATGGTGTACGTATTTCCAGGAGTTTTTTGGGTCTCAATGGAGTAAGGGATGTCCATCATGTCCAGGTAGTCCACCCTGGATAGGACATGGGGCCGAATGGGGATCACGCCATCATGGATGGGTAGCAACTGTACCTCTTGTGTTAACTGAGGAGAGGGGCGGCCTCTTTGGGTTGTATGTCCGCTAATATAGAATTCTCCACTCGACGCTCCGCATGGAGAGTAGGATTCGTTTGTAGTGGGTTTTAGTCCCGTGAGGGCCTGTGGCTGATGTGTGTGATGCGAGGTATTTCATCAGGGAGTGGGGGTTCGATGGATTGTTGAGGCCTAAGGCGCGGGAGAAGTTGGAGTGGGCTGCGCGGGACCAGTGTTGGGAGGGGAGTGTAGGGGCGGTGACGGCCGCAAGACAGGTGCCCAGGATCTTGGCAGCATGGGCTTTGAAGTCAAGCAGGCCTATGCCTCCATGATGATGAGGGCCAAACATGACCTCTAGCCTTACTGGTGGAGGGCGGCCTGACCAAAGACATCCTTGCAGCAAAGCATACAAGGATTTGAAGAAGCTTGGGGAGAAGGGGATGGCGCGGACTCCGAACCAGACTTTGGAGAGGAGCATAGAGTTGGATAAAACAACCCTGCCAGTAAGGGAAGTAGGGTGGGCTCTGAGAGAGGCGATTCGCTTCGTCACGTTGTCCAGAATATGGCACTCCATTACTGCTGACGCGTATCCGCCTGCCTCCATCCACACGCCCAGATGGCGTACCAGTCCTATGGTAGGACGTGGCACAAAGGGGAGCACCAGTGGGGCGGTGTGTGTTGAGTTAGTAGGGCGAGGACGTGGGCGAGCAGATGGTCTGGGTTGGGAACTAATTGCTAGGGTCCAGCAGTTCTGAAACTGACCAAGGAGGATGATTTTGGTTTTGGAAGCATTCAGTGCCGCGTTGCTTACCCGGGAATACTCCTGGATGAGAGCTTCAAGCGCGCGTGCATCTTGAATATTAGAAACCCCAACCACATAATCATCTGCAAACGCCATTATCTTGACTGGGGCTTGGCCTGGCACATAAACCCAAGAAGTTGGGCAATCACCTTTCGCAGTAGTGGGTCAAGGCTAAAGTTGTATAAGAGTGGGCTGAGGGGGTCCTCTTGTCGCAAGCCCCTTTGAGGGCGGACTACTTCCGTTAGGAAGCCAGGGCCACGTACTGCCATTGTTGCAGATTCTGTGAGCAGTATCACCCAGTTGATGAAGTGAGGGGGTAGGCGGAATTGATCGAGGCAGGCCCTAAGGTATTCCCAGTTTACTCTATCATAGGCCTTTTTTGGTCCAAGAATACAAGTGCCCCAGAGGCTGTGGACAAAAATCATTACCACAGAGTGCACGTTATCCCAAATCGACCTTCTGGGGATGAAACCAATTTGTTCTGGGGAGATGGTGGCAGATGCTACAGTCCCTAAACGGTTAGCCATGATTTTTGTTAAAATTTTGGTATCTGTGTTTGTTAGAGAAATGGGGTGCCAGTTGGCTAAGTCAAGCTTATCCCCTTTCTTAAAGAGTGTGACAGTATAGGCCTCATGTCCTCCTGGTAGGAGGCGCGTTTCCAACAGGCTTTGGTTAAGTGAGGCTAGCAGCAATGGGGATATATATTTGAAATATTTTTTGTAGAACTCATATGGAATACCATCTGGGCCTGGGCATTTTTGGTTTGGCGCACCGCGAATTGCTGTCCATAATTCGGTTGGAGTAATCAAATTCATTATTTCCGGGTATCAGAAAATGGTGCGGATGTGGGCTCAGTTGAGAAATTCCGCCACTTCACCAGGCTGAATTGGATTGGATTGGTACAACTCAGAGTAATACTTTTGTGTTTCAATTGCCACTTCAGCTGGCGTATCCACAATGGAATCATCAGATCTTCACACCTGTGTGCAGGCCACACTCTGGTATGGTGCAAAATTTTTTAAAGAAATGTGTGGTGCACTTGTCGCCTTTTGTGATGTGTGTGGCCCTGTACTGAATACAAACCTGACGTTTTTTTGCCTTTCAAGTGCGTTGAGGTAGGCGGCTGCCTCCACCCACTTCTGGCCCCATGTGAGCTGTATCCTGTAGCTGGGATGTTGGACTCTAGGTGTGCCAACTCTGCCAGAGCGCGCGAAATGACCGCCAATGAGGCTCATGAGCGTCTGGAGGAGAGTGACGAGAGGGCGGATGGTGTCATCTTTGAAAGTTGCCCATGTAGAAATGGGGTCCATGCAAAATGGTGCAACAAACTTTTTTGCCAAAGTTGCCGCTTCCACCCACGTGGAAAATCCTGGTGACACAAGCTCGGAGGGGCGGATTTTGCACCTATGTGGGGCCTTAGCAGCTGTGACAGGTAGGTCGTAGGTGAGTGAGACCAGTTGATGGTCGGAGAATTCCATTTTTGTTGTTTTGAAGTGAAATGTGGGGCTGGAATTTCGCCGGCATTAGGATAAGGTCAATGCAGGTCATGGACCCTTAATTGGCTGTTGTAGATGTGGGGATGTGTCATGTTTTTAAGCAGCGGGACATGTTGTGGCAGTGCATCCATTAACCTGAGGGTGGCCTTTAGAACGCGCAGTTCTACGTGACCCTGGGGGCGTAGGTGAGGAAGGCCACCGGTCCATTGGTATGCTTAGCCAACAGTTCATGTCACCGACTAGGAAGGAGTCTGGGTGTAGTGGGAGGGATTTGACCAATGAGAAAAATTCCCAATGCTCGCATGCACCATTTGGGGCATAAATGTTGATGATTGTGTGCACTAGATGGGCCCACAAGAAAGTGACAACAAGCACTCAGCCATTTAGGAAAGTTTCTGAAGATAAAAATTTAAAAATTATTTTTCTGAATTAGCACCCCACAGTGCTTCAACAAAAAGGATAGGGATGGGAGGAGCATTGTTTTCCAAGCTTCCTTGGAACCTCATGGACAGTGGGACTCCTGGATAGCCAAAAATTTATGGGTAAATTGTGTTGTAAAAAACTCATTTTCCTAGCCCAACGTGGGAGGCCTTGAGTCTGGCAGTATTCAATGTCCCTAAAGTGAAGATTTCCCCTTTTGCACCTTAGGTGCAAGGGGGTGGTCACCTGGGCCCACCAGCCTCCTCTAGATCCCCACGGGCCTTCACAGCAGCGCGGGTGTTAGCAGCAATGCTATCGGGGTTTTTGTTAATTTTTGTGGAAAGAGTTGCATTGGCTTTAGCCTTCACTTTTTGTTTTCCTGACGTCAGACAAATTTTTTGTGGTGCGGATGAGTTCGTTGCACCGTTGAGCAGGTCGAAATTTTTTTTTCAGTTGGGATGGGTCCCAAGTCAGTTTTGACTGGAGCTTGGGTGCAATGATTGGGTGAGATAAAATCCCCCATCGGATCCTCAGATTGAGTGGCCCGCTCAGCATGGGCTTCCCAATCTGATTGGTTGATGGATTCCCAAATTGCTTCCACTGTGAAGGTTTCCATGTCCTCCTGGCGTTGTGAGTGTGGGATAGTGGTGGTGGCTTTGGTTGCTTCCTTGGCCGCGGCCCTGCGGGCCTGCTTGGCCTTCTTCCACTCTTGTGGGGAGAGAGGCTTTACCAGTAGGTAGCAGCCTTGTGCTCCCCACGGGAAAGCCTCTTTGGTGCTTGCAGTTGGTTCATAGTGCGCCTCTCCACTGGCCATGGCCGCCGAGGGGTGCTCTTGGAGTGTGACGCCCTCCTTGGTGGGGCATGCGTGCGCCTTATGGCTGAACGTATCACAGTGGGTGCAAATGGGGGCGCGCTGTCCACGGTCACCTGGAATGGGTAGGTGGTATGCCTACGATATCAATAAAAGTGGAGTGCGGGATCTGGGTTAGGTCCTTTGTGATCTCCTTGGTTGGGGTCAGGACTGCGATGGCTTTGCCAGTGCACAGGTGTGGCATCAGTGTGAAGCATTGCATTTCAAAAGATTGTATTTCGCCATATATGGCGAAACCATCTTTCAGGTGTTGTTCCAAAATGTCACGTTTTACCATAGTAGGCAAAAAGTCAAACGTGAGGAAAATTTGGTTTGATTTCATCCATCTGGTGCATTTGGTTTCATTGACCCATTGCCCTTCGGGGAGGTCGACCACTACACGCACTGCCACAGCCTCATCTCCTGCCTCTTTGCTTTTGAAACCTAGGTCCAGCCAACCGCGTGACATGGAGTGAGGTACGACATATACCGCGGTCAGGAAAATTATGTGCACATCTTCACAAAATTTTTCCCATAAGGCCATTTGTTGGATGTCCAAAAACATGTGGACTCCAAATTCCACCGACAAAAGTGACTGGGAGTGTGGCGTGTTGATGTACTGGTTGCATCATGCTTGCCATGCGAGTGTCTCTGGGGAAATAGTGACCGCCAGTTTTTAAAATTTTTGTCTTTTCTGCCAGTTTCTTCAGGGCACTTTCAAACATTGGAGGCTGCGGGCCTTCCACCTGCTCCTCTTACCTTACTTGCCCAACTGCTCCCTGACATGGGCGCAGACTAATCTCCTCTGTGAGATTATCAAACTAGATTCAGTCTTGAATTGAATAAATTGCAAAAGTGATTGCAACGAGAAAAAAAGTTTTTCTATGTGAAATTTTTAATCTGTTTTTTTTCTAGTATTTTCATCAATTTTATTTTTTTTATTCTTTTATCCATCGAACTTGGCCTTTTTTCAGTTCATCAATCCATCTTTTTATTTTATTCCACCAAACTGGATACCAGGTATACTTAGACCTACCTGTTTTCTATGGTTCAGTGGTCTTACTTTTATTAAAACTTAACCATCTAGTTTGGTTCAGCGGTCCTTTTTCTGACTTAACCAAATCATTAAGACATAACTAATTAATGGTTCAGCGGTCCTTCCAGAACTCTTTTTTTTTTTTTATTGATCCATTGCTTTAAATACAAAGCATGAACTCTATTTACTACCCTTCCATCCAAGAGCTTCGTGATAGAGTAGGCGTCTGTACCTGGCTTAGCAATAATCTCAAATGGACCTGACCACAATGCATCCAATTTCTTTCTTCTCCTAAAAACAGTGTGTGTCACAACAGGAAAGTATTACACCTATTCAGTACTCTGCTAATAACAGTCAGTTCTTTTTATCCGTCATTTTTGCTCATATCCTTTTCTTCAAAGTCATATAAAATGCTTCCAATTTAATTTCAATCAGAAAATTCATCAATTGGTTCAGGCACTGCACAGCACTCATCCTCGATGTTGATTCCACCACCAAATATAAAATTGGTGGCAACGCGGACTTACTCTCATATAGTAACTCAAACAGCATATTTCCCATTGCCGTAGATGACTGATATTGTAGACAAACATCACTGAACTCAGGTATGTTCCTCATATGGAAGTTCTTCTGTGACCAGCTTCCTCAGTGTCATGTCCAGTGTCCCATTAAGTCATTCCACCAGTCTGTTCATATCCATCTGGTAGGGAACAGATATGACTACCTGATCTCCATTTATTTTATTTATTCATGGGTTCACATAGGATTTCTTTGTTCCATTGTTGCTCAGCAGGAACTGCGGGCATCCATGTTGGTATACTACTTGATCTAGGATGAACTTTGCAGTACTGGTAACATCAACTTTTGCCAGGGAGCTTTGTCTTGACCCATCTCGTCAGATGTTTGATTACAACTATTATGCACTTGACTCCCCCAGTGCTCATTGTCATTGGTCCCATCATGTCGATGGTCACTGTATGCCAAATAAATCCAGACAGACCAGTCAGTATTCAGTCATATTCTTATATGGCTTGTGCAACTGGCACTCCAAAAGCAAGCCAGATAGTCCATGACATCATAGCTGATTGACTCCAGGTAGTAGTAATGGCGAATATGGTCAGTCATTTTTCTCAGGCCTTCATGCCTAACAACCTTATGAGTGGCTTGAACAATAGCTGCTCTTTCCGATGGCTTTGGGAATAGGAATTGCTTCCAGTTGATCTTCTCAAAACTTGTCCATCTATAGTCTCAGTCTTTTCCATTGCTTTTTTGAAGCGCACCTTAGATTTCTTAGGTCTTGTTCCCAATTTCTCCATTGACCATTCTCTGGAATAACTAATCCGCCTGCTGGTATACCATCTGGACCATTGGTAACAATGATAAGCCATCTTTATTATGATGAGAGGCCCCCGCTGGGTGGACAATCTCAAAATCATAAGCCTGTAACTTTAGTGCCCATCAGGCCAGTCATCCTTCTGTTTCTTGTAAATTGTGAAGCCAACACAACGAAGAGTGGTCTATCAACACTTTGAAGTGCGTTCCATAAATGTACACCTGAGAGTGTTTACAGGCGTAAATGACCGCAAAGAATTCACTCTAAGTTACAGTGTAGTTACTCTCAGCGGCTGAGAAGTCCGGCTCACATATGCCACCAGATGTTCATCCCCAAGTTCATCTACTTGGATCAATATGGCGCCAATCACCATCAACACAGTATTAGTTTGTATAATAAATTTTCAATTGAAATTCAGATATTTGAAAAACAGAGGATCTATCAAGTACTGGCATAACTCATCAAAGGATTTCTATTCTTCTTCATTCCAAATGAATTTTTCTTTGGATCCTTTTACAGACGGAATAAGGGCTTGGCTATTCTGGCCAAATTTCAAATAAATCTTCTATAGTATCTGACCATTATTAAGGAACACTTGTATATCTAAGACACTCTTCGGCACAGCCATTCATTCTATGTATTTGATCTTCTGAGATTGCGGCTGCAGTCCACTAGAGTTGTTCACAAATCTCAGATATTCCAACTCTTTCTTAAAGAAATGACACTTCCTCGGTTTAATTTTCAGGTTGGCCGCAGATAGTCTCTTGAACACTTCCTCCAAGTTGTGCAGATGGTCAGTAAACGTCCTACTGAAAACATTGATATTGTCCAAGTACACCAGGACGCATGACAACTTCAAGTCATTTAGTATAGCGTCCATGGCCATCTGAAACGTCGCAGGCACATTGCATAGACCCTGGGACATTCTCCTTGGTTGATAAATCCCCAGTGCAGTGATAATCATAAATTTCTCTTGGTCTTCTCAAGGCAAATTGGTTTGCCAATATCTCATTATTAGATCCATCATGGAGAAATACTTTGCTTCTCCCAATCATCTAGCGCTTCATCAATTCTTGGTAGGGGATACAAATCCCTCTTTGTAATCTTGTTCAGCTTCTGATAATTGATCACCACCGATTAGAGCTATCTTCTTCTTCACAATCAGAATCAGACTCACCCAGGAACTCAGCGATGAAACTAGAAGCCCATGTTTCACTAGTTAGCTGATTTCTTCCTTCACTACTGCTTTGGCTGCATTTGACTGTCAAATTGGTCTCATAATGATTGGTAAATTTTCCCTGGTATCGACCTTGTGGATCACATCTCTCATGCATCCTAAATTGTGGTCATCCTGGGTAAAAACTTCCTGATACTTTTTGAACAATTTGAGTACCTCCTCTTCTGTCCTTTCATCAGATCAGCAAGTTGCTCTCAATCAGCCAATAGATTGATACTCTTGGTTACCACAACCAGTAATCCCATCTCATTGAGTTTCCCAAAATTGTGGAATTTCCTTAGTTTGGCCGTCAGGATTAGGTGAACAAACATAAAGATCTGATTCTTCTCAGTATTCATCAGTTTTTCACTCAAATTCGCCAGGAGAACTCTAATTTCTCCTTGTCCTGGAATTAGTATTCCAGAAGCCACCCAAGGCTCTATTCTGGACTTTTTCCAGGGGCTTCCAACCTCCACATACAGCAGCTCCGGTACCTCTAGTGTCAACCCCATGTCAACTATTCTTTGTGATCCTGGCATTATGGTATTTACATTATTGATCCTCAGTGAACTTCCCAATCTTCTAGGATCTCCGTCAGAATCTCTTGTCGCTTCCAGCCAACTAGTTAAGATTGAATTGGGGCAATGCCATCAAAAATATAAAGTTGATGAAGTTATTTCTCCTACTCAGTGGATCTTTTTCATCCTTTTGATAGACCAATAGTAACGTCTGATCCAAAAATTGGCAACGTACTCTCCTAAAAGTTACATTAAACTCTGTACTATCATAAAAATTCTGTCCTGAACAGAATGTTGTATTTTTGTTGGCCAAAACTATTGCTGGAGCAGATACCACCAAGGATTTGAATTAAAGTTGCAGAGCGCTATATGCTCCACATGATATGGTGGTATTTGGCCCAGCTGTCCCGTGCTATTTTCTTGTGATACAAGTCAGGCAAGATCTTCATCCTCTTCATCAACTTAGTTGAGACAATAATAATGGGCGCTCCGCTGTCAACGATCGCCCTCATTCATACTTGATTCACTATTATTTATATATGTACACTTGTAGTATTGTAAGATAATATTTACTGAGTTATAGCGGCATTATTAGTCAAATCAAGGGTTTGAATGATTTGCTCCAATAAATCAGTAAATGATTTTTATTTGCGCTGATTGATATTGGCAGGTTTGCCTCATCTAATCGAACTTCAGTCAATGCTTTGGGATTATCTGTAGCTCAAATCTTGTCTGCAAGTTGTCAGGCATATGGATGAGCAACTTCTTTGATTATCTTGGTGTTGATTCCCTTTGCCCTAGATCTTGTTACGCGTTCATATCCAAATTGACTACTTGATACAGTTGATCCTGTACGTCTTCATCCATGAACAAATCACTGATGTCAATTTCTTTATGTAAAAGATTGGGAGGAACAGGCTTCTCCACAGCTCTAGACTGTTCCCCATCTAGGCTGAGGGCTCTTTTCCCAAATCCTTTGCAGTTGCAAACTCTTTCTCTTGGACCACGTTGATTTTATCCTTGGGTTTCTTGCAATGTATAGCTAAATGTCCTTTCCTCTGCACTGGTTTTAGACTTTCTCCTTCTTATTATTCCATTTAATTTTAATTTTATTTGGGGAAGGCCGAACAGAGGACAGACACTTCCAATAAGTGACTAACGAAACAAACATCAGCAAGAGGAGGGAACCCCAGAGAAGCTAAAGCTATCTCCTGCTGCCAGTGGGAACGCCAAGAAGAGGAGGAAGGGTTACTGGTATAGGGGCTTGTGCCACTATTGAACATGTATGTAGGAAGGGTTCTGAAGTGATCAATCAAACCAGAAACCAGGATGAGACCAACAGACGGCGAAAGGGTAGTAGGTACCCAAACATCTAAGCTTGAAAGTGGCCCACAAGGTGTGACTGGAACCGGCGTACAGCTTCCTGGAAGGTGGGAGTAGAGCCTGAGATAGCATCCAAGACAATTGCGTGGATAGTCCACATAGCAATTGAAACCACTAAGGCATGGATGGAAGGTGGTATAGAAGAAGCCAAGGACAAGGCGAAAGATATCCTTAGACTGGAAGAAAGGCTGTGCCTGATCCTGGCGAAGGAGATGCTGAACTTCACACCATATCGCTTTTGAGGGAGGGAACTTATAACAAATGGGGCTTCCAAGGCCCAGCCTGCCACTGGCCCTAAACATCCACCCCATATATGGCTGTACCAACTCCAGATGGTCCTGTCCTAATGGACAGCCTCGCCAGGCACACCGGGCTGAGGTGCAGTTCACCAGCCTCTGTTGCCTTGGGCCTCTGGTCCAAGGTGCATCTTTTATGGCCTCTGTCGCCTTGGGGTCACCAGGCCGAGGTGCGGCAAACTGGCATCTGTTGCCTCGGGCCATTCTGGCTCCTCCCCTCTCACCAGGGCAAGGCTACTTTAATAGGATCACAATGCGTCCACCCCCTTTACCCTCCTCCTTATCAAGCTGCCATCCGCGCCCCCGACCTTGATTAAATAAAATGATAAATTAAATCAAATAAACAAGTCTAGCAAATGCAGCCTTTATTAGGAAGCGAACCTGGAGTCAGAATAGAATTCCAAAGTGAGGTCCAACGGGGCTGACCTCGCTTTGAAATACTTCCTAAAAAGGCTAAATGAATTGTAGGTAATGAGGGGCGCAAAAGCCTCCAGAATTAAAGGCATCCAGGCAACACGACGGAGAGTCAGAGGGGAACCTCAGAACAAAAGCCAATCAAATGAATAATTTATTTAATTCTATTCAATTATCAATTTGAATAGGAAAATCTTAGTTGGAATAATGGAATTGCAACCATAAATGCACACTGATCTCATAATCCCTGCCTTATGAGATTCATGTAGCGATTGTCAATCATTACAGCACTCTTCCAGGCAGTGAACCAAAGTTCCATAATGGCCACACATGACATAAGATGAGTGAAAAGTGTTAGAGAACTCGGATTTATGGTATACCCTTTTCAAGCAGCGCCACACATGGAATTGAATATGTGGCTATAGAAGAGGGCGGTGGGCGTACTTCCAAATGGCTTTCTGGGTATTGAGGGAGTAGGGGATGTCCACATGTCCAGGCAGTCCGCCCTGGCGATCATAGGGATCTCATGGGTATCACTCCGTTCAGAATGGGATGGCCTTGTACTTCCTGGGTGAACCAAGGAGTAGGGCGCCCCTCTGGGCAGTGTGCCCACTGATGCAGATCCTCCACTAAGCGCCCCACATGGAGAGGAGAATTCTCTTGAAGTGGGGCGATAGACCATGTGGGCCCTCAGCAGAAGAGTGTGAGGCAAGGTATTTTAACAGAGAGTTTAGTGGGTAAGATTGTTGAGGCCCAGGGCAAGTGAAATTAGAGAAGGCTGCGCGTGACCAGTGCTGGGCTGAGAACTTTGGGAAGGTAACTGCAGCGATCCAGATGCCAATTATTTTGGCGCCGTGGACATCAAAAAAGAGCAGGCCCATACCACCACTATGGCGAGGGCCAAAATGACATTCAGGCGCACTGGCGGTGGGCGGCCTAACCAAAGCCACCCTTGCAGAAGGGCGTATAATTATTTGAAGAAACAAGGGCAAAAAGCGATGGTGTGGGCCCCAAACCAAACTTTATAAAGGAGCATAGAGTTGGCTAGCACTACCCTTCCTGTAAGAAAGATTTGGAGGGCTTTTAGAGAAGCTATGGATTTCTTAATGTTGTCTAGTATATGATGCTCCATCACCGTTGAGGCATACCCTCCAACCTCTAGTCACACCTGAGATGGCAGACAGGGCCTGCGGTGGGGCTTGGCACAAAGGGGAGCACAAGCAGGGTGGTGTGGGGTTGGCAGGGCAAGCGATCTCGTGAGCTAGTGGTGGAAGCAGGTATAAAACGGGGCGCTGGGGACTAGCGGGCTTGTTACTGACTAAGGAGATTGATTTTGGTTTGGAGGCTTTAAGTGCAGCGTTACTTACCCTGGAGTAAACCTGAATAGTAGCTTCAAATGAGCATGCATCATGATTGTTAGTCACCCCAACCACACATTCATAAGCAAATGCCAACATCTTGACTGGTGCTTGGCCTTGCACATGAACACCAGTAAGGCTGGCATTTACATTTCGAAGAAGTGGGTCAAGAATGAAGTTATACAAGAGTGGTCTTAGTGGGTCCCCTTGGCGTAGGCCCCTTTAGGGCGAACTACATCTGTGAGGAAGCCAGGGCGACGTACAGCCTTTGTGGCAGATTCCGTGAGCAACATCACCCAATAAATGAAGAGATAGGGGAGATGGAACTTATGGAGGCTGGCCCTTAGGTAATCCCAGTTGACTCTGTCATAGGCCTTCTGCTGGTCTAATAAAACAAGTGCTCCAGAAGCCGTGAATTAGCAGACATTGGCTACGGTGTGTGTTGTTCCAAATAGACAGTTTGGGGATGAAACCAAATTGCTCAAGGGAAAAAAGAGCAGAGGCAACTACCCCTAGACAGTTAGCCATAATTTTTGTAAAAGGTTTGGTGTCTGTGTTAGTAAGCGAAACGGGGTGACAGTTAGCCAAGTCCAGCTTATCCTCTTTCTTGTACAACGTTATTGTGAAAGCATCTTGTGCTTCAAGGAGGAGGTGCGTTTCAATAAGGCTTTGGTTATTGAGGCAAGCATCAAGGAGGAAAATATTGAAATATTTCTTATAGAACTCATCTGTGATGCCATCTGTATTTGGACACTTCCTGTACAGTGCACGATGAATGGCAGACCAGAATTTGTCCTGAGAAATCAAATTTAATAACTCTGGATAAAAGGAAATAGTGCGGTTATGTGCACTTTTCAAGAAATTTATCCACTTCAGTCAGCGAACTGACTGGAGCAACACAATTTGGAGTAATAATTTTGTACTGAAATTGCCACTTCAGCCAGAGTATCTGAAACAGAGCGGTCTGGCCTCCGCACCTGTGTGCAGGCCAATCTCTGAAAGGTGTGAATAATTTTTTAAAAAAGTAAGCAGAGTACATTTCACCCGCTGTTATATGCTTTGCTTTATATTGAACACAAGCCTTATGCTTGTGTTGTCTTACCAGTGCGTTGAGGTGAGCGGACACTTCTGCTCACTTATGACCCCAAGCCAGGCTGTAGCCTACCACTGGGACATTGGATTTCAGATGGTCCACTTCTACCAGCATGCGCAAAATGACTGCCAAGGCAGCCCGCAAATGACATGATGAGATGTGGCGAGCCTGACAGATGGTGTTTGCTTTGAAGGTTGACCAGGTGGAAATTGGGTCTGCACATAGTGGTGTGTTAAACTCTAAAGCTGAGGTCTCAGTGTCCATCCTTGAGGAAAATCTGGGCGATGTGATATTGGCGAGGTGGAGTTTGCACCAATTCAGTGCCTGTGCCATTGGATTGGACAAAGAGAAGGAAACGGATACCATCCTGTGGTCAGATAAATCAATTTTTTTGTTGTAAAGTGGGAAATTCGGGATTGAAATTTCAACAGTGTGAGAATAAGGTCAATGCAGGTCATAGACCTTAGCTGGCCGTTGTGCACATGGGGGCAAGGCATGTTTGGGAGTAATGGTGCATGATGTGGCAGAGTATCAAACAACCCCAGGGTGGCTTTTAGAACGCAAAGTTCAACATGCCCCTGTGGGGTGCAGGTGATGAGGGCCAGCAGTCTGTGGTTGGGTTAATCCAGAAGTTCATGCTGCCAACAACAAATGGGTCAGGGGGTAGCAGAAGGGAATTGACAGCTGAGAAGAATTTCCAACAATCTTGTGTACAGGTTTTGGCGTAAATGTTAATGACAGCATGCACTTCATTGTCCCACGAAAAGGTGACTACAAGGATGCAGTTATCAAGGTACGATGTTGATGAAACAAAATAAAATTATGGGTCACTCAAAACAAGCACCCCACAGTGCAGTGACCAAAAGGAAAGGGAAGGGAGGAGCATGGTTGCCCATGTTTCCTCTGCACTGCGCGGACAGTGGGTTTCCTGAGTGTCCAGGATGTCCACAGGTAATTTATTTTTTAAAAACTCAGTTTCTTAGCCCAGGACAGTGAGGCCTTGAGTCCAGCGATGTTCAACGTCCTATAGTAAAGGCTCCCCCATCACACCTTAGGTGCGAGGGGAAGGGCACTCATGCCCTTCAGCCTTCTTGTTATCATCATGTTGCTGTTTAGCAGCGAGTATATTCTGTGCTATGGAGTATGGCTCAGTATGTGAAGATTTTGCAGTGGGGTTTGCGTTGGCTTTGCCTTCTGCTTTTTCCCCACTGTGGTATGAATTTCTTGGCGTTATGTGCACCTTCAGTGCACCATTGCAAGATGGTGTTTTTTTTCAGCAGGATTATTGGTGAGTGACTTGGATTCAATCAATGCTTGTTAGCATTGGTTAGGTGAAACCAACTCACCCATTGGGTCTTCAGCTTGGGTGGCCCAATATGATTGGTGAAAGGATTCATGAGCTGCTTCCACAGCAAATGACTCGATGTCCTCCTGGAGCTGGGCAGGCGGGATCACAGATTTGGCCTTGACTGCCTCCTTGTCCGCTGCCACTTTGGAGGCCTGCTTGACATTCTTACGCTCCTGCAGGGACAAAGGTTTCACTTGAATGAAGCACCCAGGCGCGCCCCATGGGAAGGCTGCATTGGTGTCTACTGCTGGTTCATAGTGGTTGTATGCACCACACATTGCTTCCAAAAAAATTTTCGATTTGTTCGAGGTACGCCGACCAGGGGGACGGACAGTACTGAACACAACACTCAAAATGACAAAACAAAACTACTAACCAGGTGGGAAGCAGAAACTGCCAACCCACCATGGCAGAGGGTGAGGAGGGGTCGGGGGGTTGGTTTTCAGAAAGATCCACCTCGATCAAGGGATGTTGGTTACAGTACCAGATCAGAGCAGAGAGCCAGGGCGTTGGGGCATCCGCATAGTGGGGGTTGAGGTCAGTGTAGTAGGGGTTTTCCTCTTCTGCATCAAGATAATGACGGGAAAGTGTTTCAACAAAAGCTGCGAGGAGAACTTCAGCTTCTTTGCGGGCTTCAGGAAGTTGGGAGAAAGGGGAGATACTGTGGCGGGTGATTTTGGCTGAGGAGTTGAATGAAGCAATCATTGCGACATTCATAACAGCAACTTCAACATCACCAAATAGTTTCAAGATGTCACTGCAGTGAGATTCAGGGAAGTCGGGGGAAGAAGAGGGTGGGCAGGCCATGCTGGAGCTGAGCCACTGACTGGGCCACCGCGGTGCGTAGTTTTGGGCTATGAGGAGAGGCCACCACAGCTAAGGCGAGCTGGTGATCACTTTGGAAGGGGGCTGTATTGGGCAGAGGAGCGAAATGGCGAGGGGTAGGGGTTTCATCAAAGTCAGGAAGGAAAATTTCTGCCCGACCATAATCGCCTTGGCAGAGAGGTTGACATGTATGCTTACTAATGAGGACATTACCTGATTCTTCAGTTTCAGCCAATTGATCCCATGGATTTTGGTTCACTGGAATAGTGGCGTTCGAATTTGGGTGGGTGGTATTGGGCGAATAAGCAGCTGCTTGGGTGCCAATGGTGGTCCAAGCATTGCTCTGATTGGCTGGGGTAGATTTAGATGGGAGAGTGAGGCAGGAGGTTTTGGGGGGCTGATTTTCCATTTGGGCCCACTGAATGAGATTGGAGGGTGGGAGGGGGCAGCAAAGCGCCCCATACTGAACCTCCAGAAGGAGGCTCAGAAGCTGCAGCAGCGGACTTGGCCTGAGGGCACGCTCTTTTTGCATGGTCGAGGCCAAAGCAGAGGGAACAAATCTGCCTACCATTATTGACCCGAGCCCAAAAGAAATGATCAGGCGCTGCAGCCACACTAGCGTGGGGTGGGATTTGTTGGGCTATGGTAGGGTGATGTGGTATGATGGTGGCTGTTGCCCGAGGAGCAGCAAGGCGCTCCGCACCAGATGGAATGGCAAAGATGAGGTTGTGCTGAGTGCCATAAGCCATGAGCCCCGCGACCAACTGGTCATACAAAACCTGGGGTGGAAGTTGGGATGGGAGATTTGCAAAGGATACCACCAGCGTGGTGTCTGAAGGGAGACGAGTACAGGTTGTGCAAATTGGGTTTTTTTTATAAATTATAGGAGTTTGTGCTGCCGCTTCAGCATCCTACTCAGATTGGAACCCAACGTCAAAGTAGCCTCTTAAAAGGGCGGAAGTCTATAAAGCCAGCTGGCGCAAAGGCCGCAGTGGCTAGCTCAATAATCGCCTTATTGGCGTATGGGAAAAAACGCCCATAGTCCACTCTGAGGCAATAGCGAATGGCAGAGCGAGGGAGGGCGAGAGGATGGGGGCGAGAAGGGTGGACGCGCGCCAGGTGGAGCGCTAAGTCCCGTGGGGGGACAAAACAGTTGGAAGCAGTGGGCGGGCTGTTTGAGCCCGTCCAAACGCGCTTGCCCACGGGGCATAAAATGCTAGGTGGGGGTGCACTGCTGCCCCACACTGGGGTGGCAGGCGGCGGAGCCAAGGACATAAAGAATAGGTTTGGGCAGACGGCTGTGGATAAATAAAACTCTAAATATAAAATCGCTCAAAAGTGACTTTGAGCGGTAAAAGCAAGTTTTGCTTCCAGGATTATTTTGGTTTGAGTAATACCCACTTTGGTGGGGCAGGTATGGGCCTTGTGACCAAAAGCATGACAGAAAGTGCAGATAGGAGGCACGCTATCCATGGTGACCCTGAATGGGTGGGAGTCTTGCCCATTAATTTCTACAAAAGCGGTGTGAGGTATTTGGGTCAAACTTTTCACTACTCCCGCAGATGGGGTGAGAACAGCAATTTCTTTGCCCGTGCACAGGTCAGGAATGAGTGTAAAGCGCTGCATCTCAAAGGATTGGATTCCCCATATTTAGCGAGCCCAGCCTTCAGGTGGTGCTTCAGTATGGTGCGAATAACTAAAGTAGGTAGGAAGTCAAAGGTAACTAAAATTTGGTTGGATTTAGTACAATAAGTGCACTTCTTTTCGACTACATGTTGACCATCTTGGAGGTCCACCACCACTCGCACTTTTGCGGCTTTGTCTGCCTCATTTTTGTTTTCAAATCCAAGATCCAGCCAACTGCAAGGCATGGAATGTGGTGCAACATAAACTGTATTTGGGAAATGGGTTTGTACATCTCCACAAAACTTTCTCAAATGACGTTTATTGTATATCCAGGAAGACATGCACCCCATGTTCCAACAACAATAGTGGTTGGGAGTGCGTCATATTGACGAACTGGTTGCAGCGGGCTTTCCAGGCCAAAACTTCTGGGGAAATGGTAATTGCCAGTTTTTTACTATTAATTTTATCTATGCTGCCAGTTTTTCCAGGGCGTTTATGAAACTTGGTTGATGTGGGGCCTGCACCTGTGCCATTAACTTTGCTCGCCCAACGGCTACCCAACATTGGGTGCACACTATCTTCATGACAAGATTATTAAACTTACTAGACTTGAATCTAATATGTTGCAAAAGTGTTTGCAATGAGAGAGAAAAGTTTCACATTAATCCGTTTAAAGACTTTAAGCTTATTCCCCAGCATTGTTTGATTATTCATCTCCTTAGCTCCTTTGTTCCCCTTTTTGGGAATCAAATTTTATACTGGTTTTCGATTTAAAACTTCTATTCAGGGCATCAAAGGGAGCTCCTAAGATTTTCAAATTGTCTACCATCTAAGAGGTATTGATTTCTGTCATGAACATGGAAGACAACATCTAATGCAAATTGCAGTAGGGCCAAAGAGCTGCTACTTATGCAACTTGGACATTGAAATCATCCAGCACTTTTTCTCCAACCAGGATTTTCAATTCCTGTGAGAAATTGAGGACTAGCTCACTTATTAATGTATTCCTGCTTTGATAGTTAGGAAGAGTTTAGGCTGATAAATCCTCAATTATGCTATGTTTCTTATAGATCTCTTAAATGTTTGGAAGCTCACAAAGCTAAACAACAATAAATGACTCTTCTGGTCTTCTTTGGGTATATTTTCCCTCTCCTATAGGGAACTCTCCAGACACAGGGAATTATGACATGCTCCCCTGAATGCTTGTCTACACTTCATAATATGAAAACTGAATTAAGATAAGATAGAAATATAAGTATATGAAGAGATGATGCTTTTTTTAGGGCCAGATGCCGGTATTTTATACCTCTAGGGCATCCCCTTGCCATACTCATCTATTAGATGACTTCATTAAAACCATGCCAATCCTCTATGGATTATGGCAGTGGTTCTTAAAAAATCCCAAAGTCAATTCAGCCCTTGATTTACCTAAATTACAATTCATTTCAGCCAGATTGGAGGCACTACTACTCTTGTAATTGATAAGATTATTAGGCTTAATATTAGCACCCCAGTGGTGTAAATTTGGTTCTCAATCAGCCTGATTATGTTTCGTCATACATCTGACAAGGTACAATAAATGGGGAGAATAAAATTATAGAGTTCAAATCATGACTCACCTCTAATCTGGACAATAGCAGGCCACTCAATAGTACTAGGTACTCCCTATTTGTTCCATCCTTGTGCAAGTTCTATCGTGCCAAATACAATTTTTGACATATACAAAAATAAAACTCATTATTCGTTTTTGCATTAAAATTTTAAATGCAATTAGGTTTGTGCCATTGATCACTTGGTTCACCCAAATGGACCCAATGATAGGCCAAAATAGAATTATATCATAGCTATTAGCTACAATAATTGGGTCATTTAGACACAAACAAGGAAGTTATGGAGTGAATCTGATTTATCAGATTATGAAGATAAATTGGGAAGGATTAAAGGATCCATTAATGGGATTAACCTATTAGCATTGATGGTTTTCTCAAAGGGTTTATTTTTTATTCAACCATCAAAATCTAATATTTCCCCCAATTGCCTGGAATATAAACCCTGAGTTTTCCCAAATTCTTCAATGTCTGAAAACAAATCTTCCTCCATCTACCTCAATTTAATCAGTTCACTTGAACCTGAACAACAGCGTTATTCAATCAATTAGATAGAACTTTGCGTATACTTATGTTTGTAAGTTCTTTTTAAGCAGTAGAGTTGGGTCAAATTATTCCTGTGCCAAATGTCATGACATCAACTCAGCCAGAGACCATTATCGAGGAAGAGGTTATCCCAGTTGTTGATCTTGCTCAAGGATCGATAGGGTACAAACTTTGGTCTTGTTCATCAAAAATATACTGGAAGACATTCTTGGGCGTTCTTTTGATCCCAGAGAGCGAACCTTTTTGCTCCAGTTGTTATATTGGGATGACAATCTTCTAGCTAAGTTTATCTTTGCGCTCAGCCATTTCCCAATGGCTTGAGCTTAATATGCAGTGTTGGGTTCATCCAACTATTCACATCAAAGTCAACATCTTAATGGAATTAGGTCCAAATATGAGCGGCTTTATAACCCCATTTGTCTTTTGCTTGCTGAGGATCCCACTATACAACCTCAAAATATTGTTTATGTTGACAGCTTTGTGGATGAGGCCCTTAGTTCCTGGTCCATGCTGCTCAAAAGTCAGCCCAATTTCGCTTCCTCCTTAGTCCTGAACGCTCACAATGTTCAGGATGTTTTCTTCTGCTCAGATGTTCAGGCAGCTTTTGAGGCCCTTCATCAGGATAGCATGGATGACTACCTTCTGAGAATGGCCTTTATTAGCCACTTTATACGTATAGTCCCTGATCAAATGTCTTTTGGGTTGTTTTTTTCATGTTTCCACCCTTATTGACTAGTGGAAAACCCAGGTATATTGTGTTCAACTTGTGACTCCATTAATGTACCAGTACCAGACTGATTTCCTACTCTATTATCTTCTTTTAGGCGCTTGTTTTCCACCTGATTGCGGTCACAATCAGATTATAGTAAACGGTTTTGTACCTCCCCTCCCAATCATTCGCTGGGAGTTGTCTACCACAAGCACATGGTGCATCTGGATTATGCTACTATGGCCCTTTTCCTCATTGCCCAGCAACTAGATTGGGCCAAATTGATGCACGAAGATGAGGAATTAGGATCTGAAAAACTTCCCCCTCAAAGCAGAAGAATAAAAACCTGGTTGTTATTAGGTTTTCAATAAAGTTTGATTTTATTATATATTATTCCTTTATTAAGATTATATATTTTGAAGGATTTTCTTTCCCGTTACTATCACTTTTAGTAACATGATTCTACACAATTTCTCTGAGATTGATAATTAACCAGGATTTATGAGCAAATTTGTCCGCAATAACACCAGTTGGGCGAAAGTGGCCAGCGCAAAAGGCCCAAAGCCCTCCCAACCCACTGGGGAAAAATGCCCTGGCAGAATGTTGACACACCCTCCCACCAAAAAGGGTGAGCACAGCGCCGCACCTGGAGTTTTGCAATTTCTGCAAAAAATGGCCCATACACCAAAATAGAACATTCTCAACCCCTGTCCTCCCTTGAGCACGGCCTTAGAATTATGGTCAGTGATACTTCCCTCAAATAATGGGAAAAAATGGGGAGGCCTTCTCCACAACTTTCCTGAACACCGTCTTGGTAAATTATAAAATTTACATAGAGGATGGGTGGACGTCAGGTTCATGTCCATGTAGGAAGCAGCAGAAGCAGCAAAAGTTGTATTCTCCAAAAAAATTAGCAACAAAGACTGCACCATCCGCATGGTGCGCACATGATGGAATGAGGCATATGACCTATTTATCATATTTGACTGACTCCCAAGCACCGTGCACCGTGATATCCTCACAGACAAGCTCCGCGGGGGCCTCAAAGGTTATGGCGTAATCAAACAGTTTGAATTTGAGAAACCTCCTCCTGCCCCACCTGTGTACAGGGAAGGCAATAGCCATTATAGAACCCAATCAGGATGTGGTAGAGGATATCACCCTCATTCCATGCACGGCGACCATCAACCTCCCCAATGGCAGTGTATCTCGCCCCTTCCACATCACACCAGAATACACCCCACCTATCTGAAAATTCTGCTCAGCTATAGTCCACAAAGACCACGCGTGCCCCATCAAATGTGGGATCAAAACACTGAAAATTTTTGAGGACAATATGGATGAAACAAGACCAACGTTTGGCAAAATTAAGGACTCCACTTTCGCCTTCTATTGGGGCGAAAGAGCTGACGTCACTTTGGTCAAGCTCATTTTGCGCAAGGACCATCATCATGCACAGACTGCCTGCAAGCAGGCCGCGAGTTCCGCTGAAGCCCAAGCTTGCACCACAATTTCCCTCGAACAGATTCAGGTGGATGCCATGGCAGTGCAGCGGAATAACCTATCAGATCCCCTGCATATAACCCAATTCAAACAAAAAAATGAATTTTTTGGACACAACCAATCAAACACCTCCAACCACGCTGGAGCAAATCCACCATGCACTACTGTGGATCCCCCCAGCCAATCAAATGCGGTCAGCGATGTTTAGTTCATGCGCATAATATGGAAGACCATTTCAGCCAAACAATGTGACATCACTCATGCACAAAACCCAATCACCCCAACACCTAGTTTCTGCCCATCAAACACACAGGCAAATGGCGTAAAACTTTTTGCTGAGGGGGCACAAGCCACCCCAAACCAGACCCAAACTCCACGGAGTAATCTGAGCCAGAAGAAACTAAACAAAATCAGTACTACAACTGCCGTCCAACATGCTGGATCCAATCTGGCTAATTGGCCCCATACTTGCAATATGACCCATGACAAGGAGCTGGGTGACCTCAGTGGGTCGCCCCAGCGTTCCTGATGTGCGGACTACTGCAATCATCATAGGGATGCTCAACATCGCGGGAGCCAAGGCCCCCACATCCTGGGCCAAAAAATTGCTTTCCTGCACAATATCCCCGTGAACATCTTGGCTGTCCAAGAACCCCATTGTTCACCGGGGGAGGAGGAGTCATGGTCAACCATGCTCCTCCTGGCCAAATCCTTTTGGACGAACTACTGTGGGGTGGTAATTCAAACTAACTGTAATCCTCCAGTAAATATCTGAATCACATCCTCCCACCTTAGGGACAGCTGCTTCTAGCAGATCTCGAATGGAATGGAGAAACTTTGCTGTGGCATGTGTGTATGCCCCAAATAATCTGAACGACCACCAAAAAGTTTCTCCAATATCCTCTCAATCCCTTTCCCTGAGGCAACGTTTTTTGCGGGAGATTTCAACTGCTGGCTTAACACCATTACTGACCGCTGGCCCAAGTCTAAGGCTATACCCCGCGGCCACACAGAACTATGCATACTAAAATACAATGCTGGGCCTATGTGACACCATTCCCAAACAAGCCCCCTCCTGGCCAACATGACAAGACCCCACCACAACAATAACCAGCTGGTCTCAATGACCTTGATTGACCTGATGCTCACCCCTATAGACTTCCATCACTGGGTATCAGATTTTACAACAACAATTATACCTTTCTCTGACTACTGGATGGTCTTGATAGCATTATCATCTTCGGAAAAATACCAAATGCCACCAACCTTGCACAGAGTTCACCCAAGCACCATCCATATTCTGGAGCTTAAACTTTGGATTGAGATGGTGCTAACAACACAGCAAGAAAGATGACCACCCAATGGGAACCCTATCGCCTAGTGGGAAATTTTCAAGGCCCAAGCAACCGAGAAATCCTGCCACCTGAACTCCAGACAAACAGCCGCGATGTCCATGACAATCAACAAGGCTATCAGACAGCTTCAGCACTTAGAAAACAACACACCTTGTGAGGGATACAGCCCCCAATGGGGCCGCCTGTGGTTCCAGATATCTACACAGGTAAACTCCCACTTTAGAAAACACCAGCACTTCACCAAAATATGCTACAAATTAAAATACATCCTATCTGGCGAAACTCACATGGCCCAATTCTTCCGCTGTTTTAAACCAATTCCAACTTTGGTGACTTGCACACAGGTCCGCCGAGCATATGACACACTGGTGTCCACACCATCTGAAATATCGGCTGAATTACACCAATTTTACACTGACTTGTACATGGCGGATTTTGCATCACCTAGAGAAATTGAAAAAAATTTATAATCCGCTAATATTATAACTATAGATGATCAACCAGACCCTGTCACACCCATCACTAGAAGATGAACTATGGGAGGTAATAAGATCAACCCCACACAACAAATGCCCTGGCCTGACGGCCTACCATATGAATTATTAAAAAAGTATTTTGACTATATCGCACCAATACTACTGGCAACTATGAACAAGTGCCTGGAGGACACAACCCTTCTACCTGGCGGCCAAGACGCATATGTGGTCACACTCTTCAAAAAAGGAGACCAGGCAGACCTATACAACTGGCTTCCAATCGCTCTCACCAATACTGACACCAAAATACTAAATAAGATCTTAGCTAAGCGTCTTGGTTGCATTGCTCAGACAGCCATCTCCCCCCATCAGTTTGGCTTCATCCCAAATCGCTCAATTTGGGATAACATACACACAATTGCCAACATCTGCCAAGCTAACCCCACAGGCGCCCTTGCTTTTCTGGACTAAAAGAAAGCATATGACCGAGTGCACTGGGGTTACCTAGAACAGTGTCTAAAGGCTTTCAACCTACCACCCCGTTTTATAATCTGGGCGCTCCTCCTAACGCGCTCAGCAAGGTTTGCAATCAGAGGCCCAGGTTTCCTAACCGACACCATCACACCCAAAGGGGCTCAAACAAGGCGACCCGCTTAGCCCCCTACTATACAATTTTACCCTTGACCCTCTCCTCCGCATTGTAAAAACAAAGCTTACTGGAATCAGGTTGGAAAGACAACTACCAACCAAAATGCTCGCTTTTACTGACGACTGCGTTGTTGGAATCTCAGGCAATAGGGATGCCAGGGCGATTGAGCGCATTATTCACCAGTATGAGTCAGTGAGTAACGCCATGCTGAACAAACATAAATCAGAGGGAATTGTTATAACAAATTCAGTTCGAACTGGGCCTCACCCTCCCACCACCACACAAACAACCACCCTCACATACAACCACACAACAACGATCCAAGCCAGTAAAACCACTGTGTTTACCCTTTGCACACCACCCCGCCACCAACGCAGTCCATCATCTGGGCATATGGCTCAAAGCTGGTGGATATGCACTTGACACCATTGAAACCAACATTTTGGACAATATTACAAAAAGAATGACATGTATGCGGAGGAGTAAAGCTAGTTTAACTAGAAGAGTTGTGTTAGCCAACTCCCTGATCTTGTCAAAGTTATGGTTTGCTGCCCACGCGGTTCCCTTCTCCGCCAACTTTACCAACGAAGTCTACAAGCTCCTGCAGAACTGCTATGGTCTGGTCACCGCGCACCTGTCAGGCTGGAGACCATGTACGGCCCACGGAAGAAAGGCGGGATGGGGCTGCTCAACTTCACGGAACAAGCAACGCAAATCCTCGGCTCATGGGTATCTCTCACAACGTCACCCAACCCACCATCCCCCCACTGTGCTAAGGCAGCCCAAACCAACTTCTCAAGGGCACTACACCTGAGCTCCCCCTCCAACCCTACAACTCTGATAAAGTACCTTGCAACACATCCAACTACCCTCGGACTGCACAACACCAACCAATATTTCAAACGTATCCTGTACAACCTAAGACAAGGGGATTGGAGCTTCTCCTATGCACAGCAACCTGATGACATTCACCCTCAAACTGGTTACGTGCAACTCCACAGGGGACAAACAGTGACTAACGCGCCTGCCCCACTACCATCCTTTCCTCTATCCCAGATTGACTACCTAGACTACCAAGACGTCACATATGACTTGTGCACCCAAAAGCAGGTGTGGGACCTCGTCACCTGCCCCCTCTTATCCCCACAAGTGTGCTCCACAGTGTGGAGCTACATGCGCCATATGTTTAGAACAGCAGACCACACTTTCTCAATATTCAAGACATGCGCCATCTGTGGCGGACCAAACACAATAGCACACCGCCTGGAAGAGTTCCTGCCATCCATGCATATATGGGCCAATGTGATGCACTTGTTTAAAAAATCACCAACAGCTGAATTCCGACTATCCCACAATATCCTGGCACTCAACATGGCCTCGCCTATCCCCCAGACGCTAAGGGCTCTAATTGTGAGTATTGCAATATGGTCCATCCACACAATTACCCTCAATGCTTTCACCGGGATCCTTCACAATTTCAACCAAGCCATCATCAGATTCCACAGCCATTTGGCTGACCACTTCCAAGCCTGGCTGTTCGGATCACTCCAACACAAATGGAAGAAACTTATGGGCAACTGGATTCCAAACGGTTCCTTTGTTATGACATTAAAAACCTCACAGTCTTCATAGGCGGTACACCCTACTAGCCCCTGAGCTGCCATGCCACTTAATGTCTAATCATCCACCACCCGTGGCTCCTAGCCAGAACCAAGTGCGCCAAGTTGTATCTTTTGATTTTCATTGTTTTGCGCTCTCATGCCTCTTCTGTTTTCCGTTTTCCTCTTCCCTACATATTGGATGTGTCTGTCCCCTGGTCGGCCATCCTCTAATAAATAAAGATTATATATTTTATTTTATTTTAATTTATTTTATTTTATTTGAGGTGGGCTGACCTGAGGGACAATACCGCACAAATTAATGGGAAATCAAATGAATGGGAAAGGAGGACACAATCCAGAAAACCTCCATGCATGGCATATGATAGGCCAGGAACTCTATGGACCGCCTTTGCTATTTGCTATCTCAGTAAGAGATATTGGTGCACAACGCCAACACAGTCATAATTGTCCCCTACCCAAAGTTCAAGTACTGGAATCAAACTCGGGGAGGCTTAGTAGAGGTCCCTATTCTACCACTTGAGTATCCTCCCCTTTAAGATTATATATTTTTGTATTTAATGCGGGGAAGGCAAACTAGGGGATGGGCACTTCCAATAAGACATCAAAGAGAACGAATCATAAAAGGAGGGCAACCCAGAGAAGCTAATGCTGTCTCCTGTTGCCAGCGGGAAAACCACTACTGGGAGGGGGGTACGTGTATAGGGGTAGGAGCCACAATTGAGCACATGTGTAGGAAAGGGTCAGAGTTGATGAACCAAATTGGGAACCAGGAGAAGACCAACTGACAGCGACGTTGTGGGAGATATCCAAATAACCACACTTGAAAGTGGTCCACTAAGTGCGATTGGAAGCGACGGACAGCTTCTTTAGGGTGGGGGTGGAGCCTGAGATGGCATCCAAGACAATCGTGTGGATAGTCCACATAGCAATTGTGACCAACAAAGCATGGAGGGAGGGTGGAAGAGGGGAGCTTATTGATAAAGCAAACATATCCCTAGACAAATTGAAGGGCTGAGCCCGATCCTGGCAAAGCAGACGTTGCACCTCACGCCAAATCGCTTTAGATGTAGGGCACTTCTCCAGGCGGTGAAACAGAGTTCCGTACTGGACACATATGGCACAGGATGAGTTTAAAGCGTTAGAGCGCTCGGCAGTATGGTGCACCTGCCTCAAGCAGCGCCACACATGGGATTGGACATGAGGCTGCAGAAGATGGTGGTGGGCGTAATTACAAACTGTTTTTTGGGTATCAGGGAATAGGGGATGTCCATCAAGTCCAGGTAGTCCACCCTGGACAAGATAGGAGGCATTGTGGGTATCAAGCCATCCAGAATGGGAGGAACCTGTACCTCCTGTGTGAACCGAAGAGAGGGGCGCCCCCTCTGGGCATTGTGTCCACAAACACAAATTCTCTACTCAGCGCTCCGCATGGTGAGGAGGATTCGTTTGAAGTGGGGTGCAGTCCCATGAGGACCAGCGGCTGAAGGATGGAAAGCCAGATATTTATCAAAGAGTGTGGGTGTGACGGAAGGTAAGGCCCAGGGCGCGGGAGAAGTTGGAGTGGGCCTCCCAGGACCAGTGTTGGGCCATAATTGTAAGGATGGTAACAGCAGCGATCCAGGTGCCCAGGATCTTTGCAGCATGGGCCTCAAAGTTTAGCAGGCCCATGCCTCCACTATGGCGAGGGCCAAACATGACCTTTAGTCGCACAGGCGGTGGGCGGCCCAACCAAAGCCACCATTGCAGAAGGGCATACAGTGACTTGTAGAAATTTGGGGAGAAAGCGATGGCGTGGGCCCCAAACCAAACTTTTGGAGAGGAGAATAGATTTGACTAGTACAAACCTGCAGGTAAGGGAAGTAGGATGGGCTCTGAGGGAGGCGATGCGTTTTGTCACGTTGTTCAGAATATGGTTTTCCATCACTGTTGAGGCATACCTGACAGCCTCCAACCACACCCCCAAATGGCGGACTGGCCCAACGATGGGGCGCGGCACAAAGAGGAGCACAAGTGGGGCGGTTTGGGTAGGGCAGGATAAGCAAGCGCGTGCGCTAGTAGATGAGGTGGATTGAAAACTGGGTGCTGAGGCTAGCGGAATAGATACCGACCAAGAAGAATGATTTTGGTTTTGGAGGCGTTGAGTGCAGCATTACTCACCCTGAAGTAAACCTGGATAAGAGATTCAAGAGCGCGTGCATCATGATTGTTAGACACCCCAACCACACAGTCATCAGCAAAAGCCAACATTCTGATTGGGGCTTGACCTTGCATGTGGACCCCAGTAAGGTGGCCATTCGCATTTTGAAGAAGTAGGTCAAGGCTGAAGTTATATAAGAGTGGGCTAAGGGGGTCCCCTTGACGTAGGCCCCTTTGAGGGCGGACTACTTCCGTTAGGAAGCCAGTGCCACACACTGCCATTGTTGCAGATTCCGTGAGCAGCATCACCCAGTTGATGAAGCGAGGGGGTAAGCGGAATTGATGGAGGCAGGCCTTGAGGTATTCCCAGTTTACTCTATCATAGGCCTTCTGTTGGTCCAAGAATACAAGTGCCCCAGAGGCTGTGGACTGACATGCATTAGCCACAGAGTGCACGTTATCCCAAATTGACCTTCTGGGGATGAAACCAAATTGTTCTGGGGAGATGGTGGCAGATGCTACAGTCTTAAACGGTTAGCCATGATTTTTGTTAAAACTTTAGTGTATGTGTTAGTTAAAGAAATGGGGCGCCAGTTGGCTAAGTCTAGCTTATCCCCTTTCTTGAAGAGTGTGACGGTAAAGGCCTCATGTCCTCCTGGTAGGAGGCGCCTTTCCAACAGGCTTTGGTTAAGTGAGGCGAGCAGCAATGGGGATATATATTTGATATACTTTTTGTAGAATTCATATGGAATGCCATCTAAGACTGGGCATTTTGGTTTGGCGCACTGCAAATGGCTGTTTATAATTCGTTTAAAGTAATCAAATTCATTATTTCCGGGTATCAGAAAACAGTGCAGATGTGTGCTCAGTCGAGAAATTCTGCCACTTTGGTCATCTGAATTGGATTGGATCGGTACAACTTGGAGTAATATTTTTATATTGATTGCCACTTTAACTGGTGTATCCGCAATGAAATCATCTGGTCTTCATACCTGTGTGCAAACCACGCTCTGGCATGGTGCAAATTTTTTTGAAGAAATGTGCAGTGCACTTGTCACCTTTTAGTGATGCGTTTGGCCCTGTACTGAACACAAACCCGATGTTTGTGTTGCCTATTGTGTGCGTTGAGGAGGGCAGCTGCCTCCGCCCACTTCCAGCCCCATGCAGAGCTTTATCCTGTAGCTTGGATATTGGACTCCAGGTGTGCCAACTCTGCCAGAGCGCGTGAAATGACCGCCAATGAGGCTCATGAGCGTCTGGAGGAGAGGTGGTGAGAGTGGCAGATGGTATCATCTTTGAAAGTTGCCCATGTCGAAATGGGGTCCACACAAAATGGTGCAATAAACTCTTTTGCCAAAATTGCTGATTACACCCACATGGAAAATCCTGACAACACGAGCTTGGAGGGGCACATTTTGCACCAATGTGGGGCCTTAGCAGCTGTGACAGGTAGGAGGTAGGTTATTGAGACCAGTCGATGGTTGGAGAATTCCATTTTTGTTGTTTTGAAATTGGGAGATGTGGGGTTGGAATTTTGCTGGCATAAGGATAAGGTCGATGTGGGACATGGACCTTAATTGGCCATTGTGGATGTGGGGGCGCGTCATGTTCTCAAGCAGTAGGGCTTGCCGCAGCCGCGCATCCATTAACCCAAGAGTGGCCTTTAGAACGTGAAGTTCAATGTGGCCCTAGGGGCGTGGGAGGAGGAAGGCCACCAGTCCGTTGGAGTGTTTAGCCAGCAGTTCATATCGCCGACTACAAAAGGGTCTGGGGGTAGCAGGAGGGATTTACCAACAAGAAAAATTCCTGATGCTCTCATGCACTGAATGGGGCATAAATGTTGACAATAGCATTTACCACGTCAGCCCATGAGAAGGTGACAATGAGGACTCGGCCATTGAGGAAGGTTTCTGATGATGAAAATTTTGAAGAATTATTTTCCAAAATAGCACCCCACAGTGCTCTGACCAAAAGGATAGGGATGGGAGGAGCATTGTTTTCCAAGCTTCCTCGGAACCTCGTGGAAAGTGGGACTTCTAGATGGCCAGGATATCCACGGGTAGATTTATTGTAAAAAACTCAGTTTTCTAGCCTGGGATGGGGAGGCCTTGAGTCTGGCGATATTCAATGTCCCTAAAGTCAAGGCTTCCCCATTGCACCTTAGGTGTGAGGGGTGGGCACCAGGTCCCACCATCCTCCTCTAGATCCCCACAGGCCTTCACAGCAGCACGGGTGTTAGCAGCAACACTATCAGGATTTTTTTTAGTTTTTGTGGAAAAAGTTACATTGGCTTTAGCCTTCACTTTTTGTTTCCCAACATCGGATGAATTTTTTGTGGTGCAGATGAGTTCAGTAAACCATTGAGTGGGTCAAAAATTTTTTTCAGTTGGGATGGGTCCCAAGTTGGTTTTGACCGGAGCTTGGGTGCAATGATTGGGTGAGATCAAGTCCCCCATCAGATCCTCAGATTGAGTGGCCCTTTTGGCATGGGCTTCCAAATCTGATTGGTTGATGGATTCCTGAGTTGTTTCTGCCACATAGTTTTCAATGTCCTCCTGGCGTTGGGAGTGTGGGATAGCAGTGGTGGCTTTAGCCGCTTCCTTGGCCGCGGCCCCGCGGGCCTGCTTGGCCTTCTTCCACTCTTGCGGGGAGATAGGCTTTACCAGCTAGTAGCAGCCTTGTGCTCCCTATGGGAAAGCCTCTTTGGTGCTTGCGGTAGGTTCATAGTGCACCTCTCCGCTGGCCATGGCAACCGAGGGGTGCTCTTGGAATGTGACGCCCTCCTTGGTGGGCACACATGCGCTTTATGGCCAAACATGTCACAGTGGGTGCAGATGGGGGGCGCGCTGTCCACGGTCACTGGAATGGGTGGGTGGTATGCCCTGCGATATCAATAAAAGTGGAGTGTGGGATCTGGGTTAGGTCCTTCACAATCTCCTCAGTTGGGGTCAGTACTGCGATGGCTTTGCCAGTGCACAAATGTGGCATCAGTGTGAAGTGTTGCATTTCGAAAAAATTTATTTAATAATATACAGTGAGACCATCTTTCAGGTGTTGTTCCAAAATGTCACGATTTACCGTAGTAGACAAAAAGTAAAACATGAGGAAAATTTGGTCTGATTTCATCCATCTGGTGCGTTTGGTTTTGATGACCCATTGCCCTTCAGGGAGGTCAACCACTACATGCACCACAGCAGCCTCATCTGCTAACTCTTTGTTTTTGAAACCTAGGTCCATCCAACTGCGTGACATGGAGTGAGATGCAACGTACACCGCAGTCAGAAAAATTGTGTGCACATCTTCACAAAATTTTTCTCATAAGGCCATTTGTTGAATGTCCAGAAACATGGGGACTCCAAATTCTACCGACAAAATTGGTTGGGAGTGTGGCGTGTTGATGTACTGGTTGCATCGTGCTTGCCATGCGAGTATCTCTGGGAAAATAGTGACCGCCAGTTTTTTAAAATTTTTGTCCATTCCACCGGTTTCTCTGGGGCATTTTCGAATTTTGGAGGCTGCGGGCCTTCCACCTGCTCCTCTTACCTTACTTGCCCAACTGCTCCCTGACATGGGCGCAGACTAATCTCCTCTGTGAGATTATCAACTAGATTCAGACTTGAATTGAATAAGTTGCAAAAGTGATTGCAACGAGAAAGAAAAGTTTTCCCCTCACATCTATATACCCCACAGCCAAATGCTGGATCCTTTTGCAGTGACCACCAGCTTGCAGTCAAAGCAGCTACAACACCAGATTGTCATCCCCTCTACAAAGCTGTCGCTAAATCAGTGGCGATGCTCACAGGAGCTATTCCCCTTCCTGTGATCCCCTCAACCCTCACCCCAAAAAGTAAAACCACAATGAATAAGTTACACAATTATGTCAACGATGCTATCCAGAGAGTAGTAACTGTAGCTAGGAATCCTAAAGCTAAGATTACCCAAACCAATATTGCCATGTTCATTAAACTCCCAGACGCCCACATTAAAGCTGAAAAAGTTTTAAACGAATATATCAGTGCCATTATCCTAGCTGGCAAGTTCCATGAAATAACATTAAATAGCAATATTGAACCTTATGCCGCCAATGCCCTGATGCCCTTACTGTCCACCTTGACATGTACCCTACTCTGGGAGGAGGAAACTGTTGCTGAAGATGAGCCCCCCAATCACCCCTTCCCTTCCTCCATTGAAGGATAAGCAGTTTATGCTGCCCTCCTGGTTGGTTTCTTTCATTTGAAGTGTTTCATGCAATACACTCATTTGGGCATTTTGTTTGAATCAATTAGTTACGTTAGTAACTAGTTTTAATTTTTAGTTCTGGTAATTTCCATCCCCTGGTCGGCTTACCTCAAATAAATATTATAATTTTTACCTCCTCATCAAGGCGAAAGTACACTGCTATTACACCAAATTATACCGTGATATGCTAACAGACCCACAAAAAATCACAAAATTTATACAAACCGCCAGAATACAAAGTACACCGCCAAACTACAATATTCTATCTCTGATTACACGGGAGGAGATTTGGGATACAATCTGTAGTGCACCATGTAGGAAATGCCCAAAACCTGATGGGATACCTTACAAATTTTATAAAAAATATTTTCAACAAATTGCCCCCCCCTATTGGCATCTATGAACCAGTGCTTGCTGGAAACACGCCTCTTACTTGGTGGCCATGAATCATATGTCATAACCTTATATAAAAAGGGTGACAGATTGGACCTGGCCAACTGGCTTACAATCGCACTATCTAATACTGACACAGAAAATCTAACAAAAATTTTAGCAGCCAGATTAGACGCAATTGCCTCTGACGTCCTATCACCCAACCAGTTTGGGTTTATACCAGGGCGCTCAATCTGGAACAACATACACCCTGTTGCAAACATATGTCAGTCAAAAGCAAATGGAGCCCTAGTCTTCTTATATCAGGAAAAGGCATATGACCGCGTTAGCTGGTCATACCTAAAGGAATGCCTACACGCTTTAAAACTCCCACTCAGATTCATAAAATGGTTGATGCTCCTCACAGAATCTGCAACCATGGCTGTATGCAGCCCTGGCTACCTATCTAACAAGATCACACCACACAGAGGGCTCAAACAAGAGGACCCCCTCAGCCCACTACTGTATAATTTCAGTTTTGATCCACTCCTCCGCGTAACTGACTCACGCCTCATGGGCATAACTGCACAAGGCCAGAAAACAGTCAAGATACTGGCATTTGTGGATGACTGCGTGGCAGGTATAGCTAACAACAATGATGCATGACAGCTGGAACGCACCCTAGAGGAATACTCCATGGTGAGCAATGCATCACTCAACAAAAGGAAAACAGAAATCATTCTCTTAGGCAAGTACACTAACAACTGGGCTACAACACCAGAACCTCATACACCCATACAAAGGAAAAACCCACTCATCTTACCCTTTGCATCACCTCCCACCACCACTCCTGTCCGCCACCTTGGGATATGGCTTAAAACAGGGGGATATGCCAATGAGACAATGGAAAGCAACCTACTACAGTGGGTATCCAAACGCGTCGCCTCCCTCAAGGGAAGATCCCCAGGACTAACGGGGCGAGTAGCAATTGCTAACTCACTCATCCTCCCAATACTATGGTACCCTGCCCACGTAATCGCCTTCTCATCCACCTTTATAACATCAATCCGCGCGCTCATCCAGGGCTGGCTGTGGCCCAGATCTCATCCTCCCATACGGATGGAAACACTCTTTGGCCCACGCTCAAGCGGAGGCATGGGACTAATAGATTTTGAGAGCCACGCCAACCGCATCCTGGGTACCTGGATAAAGGATGTCCTTGCCCCAGACCTCCCACAACAACACTGGTCCAGGGCAGCAAGAATTAACTTCGCACAGGCGCTCAAATTAGCCAACCCACATAGCCCACCCAGACTACTATCATACCTTGCTAAACACCCTACTGCAACAGGCTCGCATGGAACCCCCTCACTTCAGATGTATCCTCTGAACCATCTGCCGCATGGGATGGACCGTAGAGAACACTGGCACTGTGTAGGGAAGGGGATGACCCAGACCCCACTTTAAATTAAGAAATCCAGAAGACCACCCCCAGAGAGACATACTTGCTATGACTCCAACCATTGCTAGATCAAATACCTAGATGCGTTGGACATCCCCTACGATTTAACCAAACAGAAGACAGTGTGGAGAATGACGCACCACCCACTCCTACAGCCGAGGGTAAGAGCAAACGCCTGGCGCTGACAGAGAAGGACCTATAGGATGGCGGACCGCTCTAATTACCTCCACGCAATCTGTGCAGTATGTGGAGGGGAGGGCTCCTTACATCACCGCCTAGAAACATGCCCCCAACCAAAGCCATATGGCAGGAAGTCCGCGCCTGCTTAAGCTCCAAAACGAGCAGAGTTTTCTATATCAAAGAGCCTCCTCACGCTCCAGATCAAGTCACCAATCCCATCTACCCTCCACTCCCCAATGTTACCCATTACAATGTGGACAATCCACACCATTGCCTTAGATGCGTTCAGGGGCATGGTCCCAACCATCCATGGCTTTATCAACAGGTTCCACGTCCACTTACTGGAGCACTTCCAAGCCTGGCTCTATGAATATATGAGGCCAAGGCAACAGGCGCTCATAGAATCGTGGTTCCCACTCTGGTTCCTCCAAACAGACCCCTTCCCTCACACCTGCTCCATAGTGGGGGAAACCCCCTCAGAGTAGCACACCAACCCCCCATACCTGGCAGTCCCACTGGCAACAGGGGTAAACTGAGTACCCCAGGGTGCCCAATTTTATCTATCTTCGTTTTCCACACATAATTAGTAATGTCTGTCCCCTGGTTGGCTTGCCTGGTTAAATAATTTTATACCTCCTCATAGCATAAAATGGCCTGCTCTAATACATCTAACTTTTATTTCTCGTTGCAATCACTTTTGCAACCTATTCAATTCAAGACTGAATCTAGTTTGATAATCTCACAGAGGAGATTCGCCTGCGCCCATGTCAGGGAGCAGTTTTGCAAGTAAGGTAAGAGGAGCAGGTGGAAGGCCCGCGGCCTCTAACGTTCAAAAACGCCCCAGAGAATCCAAAGGAATAGAAAAAAATTTTAAAAAACTGGCGGTCACTATTTCCCCGGAGATACTCGCATGGAAAGCACGATGCAACCAGTACATCAACACGCCACCCTCCCAGCCACTTTCGTCGGTGGAATTTGGAGTCCGTGTGTTTCTGGACATCCAACAAATGGCCTTATGGGAAAAATTTTGTGAAGACGTGCACACAATTTTCCCAACCGCGGTGTACGTTGCATCTCACTCCATGTCACACGGTTGGCTGGACCTAGGTTTTGAAAGCAAAGAGGCAGCAGACAAGGCTGCAGCAGTGCGCGTAGTGGTCAACCTCCCTGAAGGGCAATGGGCCATCGAAACCAAATACACCAGATGGACAAAATCAAACCAAATTTTCTTCATGTTTGACTTTTTGCCTACTATGGTAAAACGTGACATTTTGGAACAACACCTGAAAGATGGTCTCACCATATATGGTAAAATTCAATCTTTTGAAATGCAACGCTTCACGCTGATGCCACACCTGTGCACCAGCAAAGACATCACAGTCCTGACCCCAACTGAGGAGAACGTGAAGGACCTAACCCAGATCCTGCACTCCGCTTTTATTGATATTGCAGGGCATACCACCCACTTATTCTGGGTGACCGTGGACAGCGCACCCCCCATCTGCACCCACTGTGACATGTTTGGCCATAAGGCGCATGCATGCCCCACCAAGGAGGGCGTCATATTCCAAGAGCACCCCTCGGCGGCCATGGCCAGCGGAGAGGTGCACTATGAACCTACCGCAAGCACTAAAGAGGCTTTCCCATGGGGAGCACAAGGCTGCTACCTACTGGTAAAGCCTATCTCCCCGCATGAGTGGAAGAAGGCCAAGAAGGCCCATAGGGCCGCGGCCAAGGAAGTGGCCAAAGCCACCACTGCTATCCCACACTCACAACGCCAGGAGGACATGGAAACCTTCACGGCAGAAGCAACTAGGGAATCCATCAACCAATCAGATTGGGAAGCCCATGCTGAGTGGGTCACTCAATCTGAGGATCCAATGGGGGATTCAATCTCACCCAATCATTGCACCCAAGCTCCGGTCAAAAATGACTTGGGACCCATCCCAACTGAAAAAAAATTTTGACCCGCTCAATGGTGCATCAAACTCATCCGCACAAAAAAATTTGTCTGACGTTGGGAAAACAAAAAGCGAAGGCTAAAGCCAATGCAACTCTTTCCACAAAAATTAATAAAAACCCCAATAGCGTTGCTGCTAACACCCGCGCTGCTGTGAAGGCCCATGGGGATCTAGAGGAGGCTGGTGGGCCTGGGTGCCCATCCCCTCGCACCTAAGGTGCAATGGGGAAACCTTCACTTTAGGGACACTGAATATCGCCGGACTCAAGGCCTCCCCATCCCGGGCTAGGAAACTGAGTTTTCTACAACACAATCTACCCATGAATTTCTGGCTGTCCAGGAGTCCCACTGTCCATGAGGTTCCGAGGAAGCTTAGAAAACAATGCTCTTCCCATCCCTATCCTTTTTGTTGAAGCACTGTGGGGTGCTAATTCAGAAAAATAATTTTTCAAATTTTTATCTTCAGAAACTTTCCTAAATGGCTGAGTGCTTGTTGTCACTTTCTTGTGGGCCCATCTAGTGCACACAATCATCAACATCTATGCCCCAAATGGTGCATGCGAGCATTGGGAATTTTTCTCATCGGTCAAATCCCTCCCACTACCCCCAGACTCCTTCCTAGTCGGTGACATGAACAGTTGGCTAAGCACACCAATGGACCGGTGGCCTTCCTCATCCCACGCCCCCCAGGGTCACGTAGAACTGCATGTTCTAAAGGCCACCCTCGGGTTAATGGATGTGCTGCTGCAACATGCCCCGCTGCTTGAAAACATGACATGTCCCCATGTCCACAACAGCCAATTAAGGTCCATGACCCGCATCGACCTTATCCTAATGCCAGCAAAATTCCAACCCCACATCTCCCAATTCAAAACAACAAAAATGGAATTCTCCGACCATCAACTGGTCTCACTCACCTACCACCTACCTGTCACAGCTGTTAAGGCCCCACATTGGTGCAAAATTCCGCCCCTCTGAGCTCACGTCACCAGGATTTTCAATGTGGTTGGAATCGGCAACTTTGGCAAAAAAGTTTGTTGCACCATTTTTGCATGGACCCCATTTCCACATGAGCAACTTTTAAAGATGATACCTTCTGCCACTTTCACCACCTCTCCTCAGGACGCTCATGAGCCTCATTGGCGGTCATTTCGCGTGCTCTGGCAGAGTTGGCACACCTGGAGTCCAATATCTAAGCTACAGGATACAGCTCTGCATGGGGCCAGAAGTGTATGGAGGCAGCCACTCACCTCAACGCACTCAAAAGGCAGCACAAACATTAGGTTTGTGTTCAGTACAGGGCTACACGCATCACAAAAGGCGACAAGTGTACCACATATTTCTTTAAAAAAATTTTCGCACCACGCCAGAGCGTGGCCTGCACACAGGTGCAAAGATCAGATGATTCCATTTCGGATATGCCAGCTGAAGTGGCAATCAAAACACAAAAGTATTACTCCAAGTTATACCAATCCGATCCAATTCAGCAGCTGAAGTGTCAGAATTTCTCGACTGAGTACATCTGCACCATTTTTCCAATACCTGGAAATAATGAATTTGATTACTCTGACCGAATTATGGACAGCCATTTGCAGTGCGCCAAACCAAAATGCCCAGGCCCAGATAGCATTCCATTTGAGTTCTACAAAAAGTATTTCAAATATCTATCCCCATTGCTGCTCGCCTCACTTAACCAATGCCTGTTGGAAATGCACCTCCTACCAGGAGGACATAAGGCCTTTACTATCACACTCTTCAATAAAGGGGATAAGCTAGACTTAGCCAACTGGCGCCCCTTTTCTCTAACAAACACAGACACTAAAATTTTAACAAAAATCATGGCTAACCGTTTAGGGACTGTAGCATCTGCCACCATCTCCCCAGAACAATTTGGTTTCATCCCCAGAAGGTCGATTTGGGATAACGTGCACTCTGTGGCTTATGTATGTTAATCCACAGCCTCTGGGGCACTTGTATTCTTGGACCAACAAAAGGCCTATGATAGCCATCTAGTACAAAAAAAGGCCTATGATAGAGTAAACTGGGGCTACCTTAGGGCCTGCCTCCATCAATTCCGCCTACCCCCTCACTTCATCAACTGGGTGATACTGCTCACAGAATCTGCAACAATGGCAGTACGCGGCCCTGGCTTCCTAACGGAAGTAGTCCGCCCTCAAAGGGGCTTGCGACAAGGGGACCCCCTCAGCCCACTTTTATACAACTTCAGCCTTGACCCACTACTGCGAAATGTGAATGCCCAACTCACCGGGGTCCATGTGCCAGGCCAAGCCCCAGTCAAGATAATGGCGTTCGCAGATGATTGTGTTGGTTGGGGTGTCTAATAATCAAGATGCACGCGCGCTTGAAGCCCTCATCCAGGAGTATTCCCGGGTAAGCAACGCGGCACTGAATGCTTCCAAAACTGAAATCATCCTCCTTGGTCGGTTTCAGAACAGCTGGACCCCAGCAATTAGTTTACAACCTGGCCCATCTGCTCGCCCACGTCCTCGCTCCACTAACTCAACACACACCGCCCCACTGGTGCTCCCCTTTGCGCCATGACCTACCATAGGACCGGTATGCCATCTGGGCGTGTGGATGGAGGCAGGCGGATATGCGTCAGCAGTAATGGAGTTCCTTATCCTGGATAACGTGATGAAGCGAATCGCCTCTCTCAGAGCCCACCCTACTTCCCTTACTGGAAGGGTTGTTTTAGCCAACTCTATGCTCATCTCCAAAGTTTCGTTTAGAGCCCACGCCATCCCCTTCTCCCCAAGCTTCTTCAAATCCTTGTATGCCTTGCTGCAAGGATGGCTTTAGTCAGGCTGCCCTCCACCAGTACAGCTAGAGGTCATGTTTGGCCCTCATCATCATGGTGGCATGGGCCTGCTTGACTTCAAAGCCCATGCTGCCAAGATCCTGGGCACCTGGATTGCGGCCGTCACCGCTCCTACACTCCCCTCCCAACACTGGTCCCACGCGGCCCGCTCCAACTTCTCCTGTACCTTGGACCTCAACAATCCATCAAACCCTTACTCCCTGATGAAATAACTCGCATCACACACATTGGCCACATGCCCTCACGGGACTAAAACCCACTACAAACGAATCCTACTCTCCATGCGGAGCGCTGAGTGGAGAATTAATATTAGCGGACATACAACTCAAAGAGGCCGCCCCTCTCCTCAGTTCACACAAGAGGTACAGGGGCTACCCATCCATGATGGCGTGATCCCCATTCGGCCCCATGTCTTATCCAGGGTGGACTACCTGGACATGATGGACATCCCTTATTCCACTGAGACCCAAAAGACTATCTGGAAATACGCACACCATCCTCTGTTGCAGCCTCAAGTCCGCTCCCATGTGTGGCGCTGCCTGCGGTGGGTGTATCATAAAGCTGAGCGCTCTAACGCTTTACACTCATCCTGTGTCGTGTGTGGCCAGTATGGAACGCTGCTCCACCGCCTGGAGAAGTGCCCAACCTCTAAAGTGATATGGCGCGAAGTTCAACGTCTGCAGGGCCAGGATCAAACGCATCCCTTCAGTCTGTCAAGAGATATGTTTGCTCTATCAATGGCCTCCTCTCTTCCACCCTCCCTCCGTGCTTTGGTGGTCGCAATCGCCATGCGGACCATCCACATGATTGTCTTAGATGCCATCGCAGGCTCCAATCCCACCCTCCCAGAAGCTGTCCACAGATTCTGGTCTCATATGGTGGACCACTTTCAAGCGTGGATGTTTGGATACTCCCCACCGCGTCGCCAACAGCTGGTCTCCTCCTGTTCCCAGTCTGGTTCATCAAATCAGACCCTTCCTCCACACGTGTTCAGTTTTGGCTACGGCCC